>JAJOOR010014239.1:0-27017 GCA_036250505.1 Solanum acaule | reverse complement strand
GTGTGACCTTAAGGTGGTGCCTTAGTGTGGGTGATGGTATGGGACGTTGCCCATACATTGCACAAAGGTATTGCTTAAGGGTTACTTAAGGTGGAGGTCCAAGGCAAGAAGGTAAAGGTAAATGGGTTATGTGTGTTTATGATGTATTGTGAAGCATATGGTCAAAGCAGAAAGGTGATGGAATTGACCAAATGGCGGATCGGCGAGCCTGACTTACTGTACCGAATGGCTCTTCGCAGCTTACTTTTGGCGACTATAAATACATTTTTGAACATTTAGTTTAGCATTGAATTTTCATTATATCGAATTGTGTTTAGAATTTTGCACTGAGAGACAAGTTTTCTCCAGTTTTTCCTTAGCTTTGAAGAACTGAAGTTTTTCACTTTTGAGAAATTGGAAGTGGGTCTTTGAGATTCTTCAACTTGGAACATTGTAAAGACAAAATTAATGTTACCCAGTTGATGGAAACTCAGTTTGGTAACGATTTTTATCTTTTTATAATGTCTAGCTACAACCCCAATTCCTGGGGTGTGATTATGTGATTATGGGCTGATTTAGTTTATGGGTATTGCTAATTGTTAGTTTAAATGTTGTTTAGAGGTGATTTCAATCATTTATGGTGGTTTAATTTAAGAATTATAGCTACAAATGCAGTTCTACCCTTGTGATTTTGGCTTGTTCGAGAGAGAGGTTTTAAAACTAAGATTATTGACTCATGGTCTGTGGGTATTGGGTTGTTATGGTTTCATATCGAGAGAGTGAATCCTAAACCCTTTTCCACACATTCAGCTCGAGAGAGTGAATGGACTAAGGCGTATGATGTTCTTATTTTGCATGTTTGTCGATGTTTGAGAAAAATTGACTTGATATGGGGTAGATTATTCGAGAGAAAGTTTACTTCCTCTATAGTATAGCTTACTCACTAATATCTAGCTATTTTCTAATAGTTGCAATTAACCATTTGTCTATATTAGCCTATAATCGAATCACATCTCAAGAACCCGTCTCATTATTGTTATATCGTATTGTTTGTTGTTGTTATAGCTGATAATTAAAACCAAAACCCCCTTTATTTGACATTCGTGTCACCCCCTGATTTGAATTATGTTCTTATTTGATAATGTCTATTCCTATGATTGATTTGACCACGTTCACACTTTCTTATAGAATCTTAAACGCGTACCACTCCCTGTGGGATTCAACCCCAACTCATTTAGTTGGGTTATATACTGACTAGCGATTGTTGATACTTACAATTGGATCAACTGTCCTTGAAACGTTAATCAAAATGGCGCCGCTGCCGGGGAGTGGTGTTGTTTAAGATTCTTTTGGTTAAGTTGAATTTTGTTCTTTTTAGTCATAGTTGAATCTACTTACTTTTAGTTTTGGTTTTGTATGTTGCTTGTTTAGAACAGAACAAAGGAGCATGTCTTGTAGCAACGGTGACCCAATAGACCACCCTTCTTTGAGATTGATGAGTCTTAGGGATAACATCCTAACTTTCAGGCAATTGGAAGATGAGTCACTCCATGAATTGTGGCTGAGATTTAAGACACTATTGTTGCAATTCCCAGCTCATGGAATCCCAGATAAGATGCTATTGTACTACTTCTATAGAGGTCTTGGCCCTGAGAACAGAGGAGTGGCTGACCAAATTTCTCCAAGTGATCTCACACGACTACCCTATGCAATAGCATCCCAACTCCTTGATAACATGGCCAAGACCAACAATAAGACAGAGAAGGACCAGGTCTTGGCCACACTGTTGACTCAGCTGGACCTCTTGGCCAGAAAGATCATGGAATTGGAAGTACCGTACCAAAAGAAAGACAGTACATTCCCCCTCATGAGCGTAGAAAGTCCAAGGAATACGAGGGTGGACAAGTAGAAGAGATACTCTCACTCATTCTCCACAAAGTCGAAGAACACGACAGAGTGTTGAAAGAGATAAAACAGAATATCTCACTGTTGAATCAGATGACCGCTTCCCATTCCATATCTATTCAACTGCTGGAGACCCAAATGGGTCATGTATTGTCTCATCTCCACCCCAGGAGTGAAGTCTGAGTGGGGACTTGCATCGAGCCACGACATTAACTAAGGCGCTTCTTGGGAGGCAACCCAAGTTTTATTGCTTTCTCTTTGTGTTTGAAATTATCGTGTGTTGATTTTGCATGTTGAAGTGTAAAATGTGTTTGAAAAGTGCAGGTTGGCGAGCAAAAGCCCCAGTCGGTGACTCGCCAAAACGGTTGGCGAGCACGACTTGGATCGCCATTGGACTAAAGAAATTCTAAGATTGGAGTCTGTAAAACTCGGCGGGCCCTTGGACTAGTCGACGGATCGCCGAACAGGTCGGCGATCTCGACTTAGTCCGCCGTTTGGACCCCCACATTAACTAGAGGTCCTGTAAAACTCAGTGAGGTAAGTGAACACTCGGCATGTTGTCGAGTGGTTCGGCGAGAAAAATTAATATCGCCAAAAGAGTGAGAACTGGACGATTTTTAAAGGCCAAAGGTTTAAAATTTCAAACTCTTTCACATTCCCTCACTTTTTAACTTCCCAAAATCACACCCGCACTATATTTTTCTATATTTTCGTGTTTTTACCACTTCCTAGTCGTTGATTGTGTGTTTGGAGTTGGATATCTTTGCCGCCTAGCATTTCAAATCTCGTATTCGAAATTAAAGGTTGGTTTTCCGAACCCTGAACTCGTATTTAGTGGTTTTACTCAATTGTAATTGTTTTGATCTTAGTGTTGTGTGTTGGGCCTCTCTGAATCCATGATTTTGTTCTTCTGTGCCTGTTTTAACTTTGAAACCTTGCCTTAATTGTTGATTTCCCAAGTTTCGTGCCTTAAAATTGATCATAAATTGTTGGGTTGTCCTAAATTAATGTCGGGTCTAGTCAAATTAAATCTAAGTAACCCATAAATGTGATAAATGACATACTTTACCCGATGATGGAGTGTTTGACGTCATTCTTAAGGGCTTAAGTCGTCAAATGGCCAATTTTGGCCAAACCAGGGAAAGTTTGAGTACCCCGGTGGCATGGGTCTTATGGGTCTAGGTTTAATTGAATGAGTGCATGGTTTGATTTTATTTTCGGGGGCTGCTGGGTTGATTTTGGAAGTCGGGGTAGAAAGTAGGCACGTTGGACAGTTTGGCGAGTTGGGTCGAGCTCGCTGAACCACTCAGCGGTTCGCCGAATCCTCCTTGATCACCCTTAATTTCGTGCAAATGTTGAGTTTTAGTTCTGTAACTTTTGGTGAGAAGCCTGAGTTTGCCAAGCGCACTCAGCGACTCACCGAAGGTCTTCTTTGATCGCCCTTTCTACGCCCCTAACCCCTAGTGTGAAACGTTCATCACAAGAGAATCAATTTGATAATTGGCTAGTCACAACGAGATGCAAAGAGTTCACATATTGACTAAGTAACTTCAATTGGTTTCATCGTAGCCGCATATTCATGTTCGTTCGATTCTGAGCACTATTTGATTCATCGATATTTATCAAAACAGAGACTCAAATTTGCTAAAGAGCAGCCACATTCCACACGTACAAGAGGTGGTGAAAATTTTATAATTTTTCGGAAGGTTCAAAATCATTTACAATTTAAAATAAAAGGATCCACAAGCTCAAACATCCACAAGAAGCAGTGTAAAACACAAAATTATGATTCACAACCCCATAAGAATATAACACACTAAGGTGGGCCACACCCCACCACAATTAAAAACATTTGTCCTCAAATGCAAATGACATAATATCAAGAATTTAAAATAAATAAAGACAGAAAGAGAGGTAAAGAGGGGATCCTGTCTAAGGAGTCGCTCCATCTATCTGTGTATTAGTGCCAGGGGTATCAGTTTGGCCTCGGGCCTCAGTAGCCGGAGTCACCCAAGAAGAGCCAGCTCCACTAGAGACAACAAACGGTGTATTTTCCAGGGAGGCCTGCACAGCCGCATTATCATGGCTGCTTCAGTCTCAATCAGGTCCTCATCTGCAGCTCCATCAGTCTCATCAAACATCTCCTCATCGGTCTGTGCCTCTGACTCAGGCTCGACTGTCTGCTCCATTCTATCCTCATGTCCGACGGTAGTTGGAGGCATCTCGGGCATATCTGGAATCTCCACTATTCCAAAAACCATGGACATATCGGTGGACTTCAGGTAGTCCACATCTTTTCTCAGCTCAGCAATGGCAGCTTTTAAATCTATCACCTTATTGGTGCCTCCTTGAACACGCTCACATACCGCTATCCTTACTGCAGGGGTATCAATGTCGGTGCTCAATGGTGTCACATCAGCATTCAAAGCAGCCTGAATCATATCAGGAATGGAGGTCTTGAGCCTGGCTACCCGACGATCCACAGAATAGGCAAGCTGACCCATTCGAAGTAATGATGCCTGGGTGATTGGAGTCTAGGAGACAGGAGCAACAGCAGGTCTAGGAGGCACTATAGCAACATAACAACTAGGGGCATCAGAAGACACAACACAAGGAGTACTTGAAGGCCCAGGGACTGGAGTAGTCAAAGATGCCTCTGCAGGTGATAAGTCTGTGTCTATAACTGAGGAAAAATCCACCGGGGTTGTCTTCTTCTTCTGATCTTCTTGGTCCTTTAAATATTTGCCTCGATCCTACAGCTATTGGTAGAGGATATGAGAATCACTTCCACATCTTTATTGCCATCTCTATGGACCCGAGCCCGTCTGCACAACTCGTTGATCAATACTGGGAAGGAAAGAGAGGTATGGCGCTGCTTGGCACGCATGATAATCTCTGAAGTAATGATCATCCCCAGATTAATCCACTCATGTGTAATGATTGCGCCAAGACAAGCTGCCTTAGAGTGGCGAAGAATGGACTCATTCTGGGATGGCATTACAGTGCTGCTGATAAACCCAAACTAGTACCTTGCAGCTACATGCAGGTCCCTTTTCATTATCGGGGCCCCTGCCTCTAACAACTTTGGAGTGCCATCACAGATAATAGGAGCCAGCCAGTTTTTTATTCCCTCGAATGACTTAGTCTTTATCATGTACTGGTAAGAGTCAACAATATTATTGGTTCATTCCAAGACTGCATTTATCTTAGTGTTGTCACACAACACTTTCTTGCCTCGGACTACCATGTGATCGACTGGTCTGAATTCAGCTGCCTGTTTCTTTCTTTGTACAATCAGGGTTCCATAAGAGGCATAGAACTCCCTGACCCAATTTGGAATGTACGGTCCACATGGTTTGGTGAAGATTTGAAACTTATGAGACTTCAAGCAATCCATTATTTCTGGGTACCTGTCGATAACTCCATCCGTAGAAAGACGTTTTTCCTCAAGAATTTTCCTCAATCCCTCAGTCTTTAATCTGTTCATTGACTTGGGTGGGGGACCCTATACTGGGAGTTCCAGCACCATTGCTTGTTCTGGGACTGGAGAAGTAGAAGTAGCAGGCTGAGGGGTTTTGATCCTGGATGGATCATTCAACTTTTTAGACCGTAGCTCGGCTCTTTGCGTTGTTACAAGCTAATCATCATCTAATGCCATAGTTTGAGGTTCTTGGTGCTCACCCTCATTCTCAGAAGTGGTGAGGTAAGTGTCGTAAATGCCATCAATATTAGAGCCTACCTCTGGTGATACAGGTGTTTTACCTTTACTTTTTCTTTTCCCCCCAGTTGTGCGGAGTTTTGTGGTCTTTCCCTTGGATGCAGTTGCATCCTCATTCAGTGTAATCCCATTTCCTTTCCTTCGGGGTGGCATGTTTCGCCCTGCTTTAGGTCTGGCCATATATGCAAAACATTGGGAAAAAGTTAGTAAATATTCATATCAAAGCACATAAAGATTATTGCAGATAGACTCACCGATTAAGTCGGCAAATCGCCTAATCGCTTTGGCGAGTTAAATCGGGCTCGCCGAAGGGATTGGCTCAAAAATTATAGCAGGTTAGCGATGGAAGAGTCCCTTTGGGGAATTTTCGACTACTTTCAGCGAGCACAGATTTGTCTGCCAAAAGTTACAGTGCAACAAAGGTTCAGGGATGCAGACAAAGGGCAAAAGAAAAGCCTTTTGGCGAGTTACCGAGTGCTTTTGGTGACATCAGGCTTCTCGCCAAAACTTACAGAACCAAACATCAAATAAAACATGAATTTAAAGGCGAGATAGGGACATTAGGCAAACCGTCGAGTGGTTCGGCGAGCTCAACCCAGCTCGCCAAACGGTCCAACGTGCCTACTTTCAACCCAACTTCTCAAATTCAACCCCGCAACCCCCGAAAATAAAATCAAAGCATGCATGAGTATAATTAATCTCAGACCCATAATACCCATCACCCCGGGATACTCAGACTTCTCCCAGTTTTGCCAAACTAAACAACAAGCAAGCAAAACCACACAAAATTTAATCATTTCGACTCACAAGCATATGGGATTTCAAAAATCAAGACAAAATGGGCAAGATTCTTGAATTAAAATAGTTGTTTGAACAATTTAATCCTATCAGAGAGGCCCAGCACACGATAATATGATAATATCATTTGCATAAGGGAACAAATTGCTGACAATAAGTTCGGGGTTCGGAAGACCAACATTTGATGCTGATTAAATTACTTTGAAATGATAGGAGGCAATGAGATCCAACTCCGAGTGAGTTTGGGCAAATAAAAACTGACGAAAAGTGAAAGGATTTAACTCATTGGCTCTCTTTAAGACCATCCAGTTTTCGCCCACTCGGCAATATTATTCGTGTTTGCCGAGCTACTTGGCGACATGCCGAGTGATCATTTATACCGCCGAGATTTACAGGACCTCCAATTAACGTAGGGATCCAATTGGCAGACTTTGTTGAGCTCACCGACCAGGTTGGCGACTTGCCAAGTTGCTCCTGGGCACGCCCAGTTTTACAGGCTCCAAATTAAAATTACTTTTGAGCCAAACAGCGAACCAAGTCGAGCACGCCAGCCTCTTTGGCGATTCACCTACTGGATTAGTTGTTCGCCAATTCTATACTTTTCAAACACTTTTTCTACTTTAACCTACACAATCAATACACCATTATTTCGAAAATAACAATTTAAGGCATTAAAGGATTTTGGGTTGCCTCCCAAACAGTGCCTTAGTTAACGTCATGGCATGACGTAAGTCACCACTCAACCCTCATTATTGGGGTTGAACCTAGTGCAACTAGGTGACCCCAATTGTTCATTTAGGCGGAGCTGAGGTGATACATGACGCAAGAGAGTTTCAATTAGCTTGATAGATCTAGAGTGAGAGCCGCTCATCTGATTTAGCACTTCTACATTTTCCTTCATCTTCTCTAACATTCTATCCTGCTCATTGAGCTTTTGGAGAATGATTAATAGTGTATCATTGATACGCCTACTCTCATTTTCTGTAGATTTTCTCTGCTTTTGAGGGGATATGTATCTGCCCTCTTTTTTTGACAACACTTCTAGTTCCTTGGCTTGTTGGGTCAAGGTATCCATCTGACTTGGCAAAAAGACCAAGTGTTGGTTCTTCTCAGCCTCCTTGTTGGTGTTGGCTACAAGATTAAGGAGTTTGGTTCCAGTCTCATAAGAGTATCTTCTAAAATCACCAGGGATAAATTGATCGATTAATCCTTTGTTTCCCGAATTAAGGCTCCTATAGAAGCATTCCAGTAGAACTAGATCAGGAATCTCATGAGTTGGACATTGTATCAATAGTGTTTTAAACCTCAGCCACGACTCATGAAAAAGTTCTCCACCATGTATACTCATTATTCTATCTCAACACACAAACAATCGAAACAAAACTAGAAATTAAGTAAGTAGAACTACAACTAACAAGAACAAAAAAAATTACTAAACTAAAAAGTCTCAACTAACACCACTCCCCGGCAGCGGCGCCATTTTTATGTTTAGACGTAATAGACTGACACTAATTCGGTTCAAGTGCCAAACGATCGCGTGTAGTGATATAACCAAACCAAGGGTTGGGATCGTTCCCACAGGGAGTGGTTTTGAGAATTAGTAGAAAAATAAAATCAAGTTATAATTAGTTATAGCTATAAATATTAACGAATAAAAACATACTAAATCTAAGGAGTGATGAAAGCGTTAATTATCGATGGAGGTTTGTATTCTGCTAATAACAAAAATAGTATAAATATAAGAAAATGAGACAGAGAGACGAAATTTTTGGGATGTGATAGGAATACACGATAGACTAAATTATCGGGTACATGCTTTTGATAGTAAATTGTTGAGTATTTGTGACTAGGCTAGACTATAGTGGAGGTAAATTTTCTCTCGAGCAACTTACCCCGAATCAACTCGGTTTCTCTCAAACACTGAATTACCGCATTAATCACAGCCTCCGCCTTACCCTATTCACTCTCTCGAGCTGAATGTGTGGGAGAAGGACTAAGATTCACTCTCTCGAGCTGAACCCATGTCGACCCAATACCACTGGCTATCAATTTAGTAGTCTTAGTTTTACGACCTCTCTTGAGAGCAAGCCAAAAACACTAAGATAAAATCGTATTTGCAACTACAATCCCATTAAGTTCATACACAACTACTAAATGAAATCACATTTAAACAACAAATAAACCATAATAAGCAAGACCCAACAGATAATTTAATCCACATTCACAAAATCACACCCCAAGAATTGGGGTTTGAGCTAGACATGTAGAAGGGATAAAAATTTATACCAATATCAGTTTCCATCAACTGGGTATGAAGAATTAAGTCTTAAAACACGTCAAGAGTGAAGAATCTTTGAGACCCAAGTCCAATTTCTTGGAGATGAAACCCTTTGAATCTTCAAGGTCTAAGAACAATGTCTCTCTACTTGAAACTTAGAAAAATAAAAAGGTGTATCTGAAATTGCCTACTGAAATAAAATTCAAACAAGTATTTATAGGTGTCAAAAAGTATGTTGCGAAGGGTCACTCGGCGCAGTTAGTCGGGATCACCGATGCACTCCGCGATCCACCCTTTGGTCTGCTTCATCGCCTTTCAGCTCTTGCCTTCAGCATCTTCGCATTCTGGATCATTAGGCAGTATAGTACTGCCTCGTAAAACTGATCGGTGACGCACCGACTGCTCCATTTCATCGCCAACTTGACCTTTTCCTTCAAGGCTCAACACACTGGAACAAAAGGCGATCTCCAGGCCCATCGGCGACTCGCCAACTGGGCTCGACGATCTTCAGACCTTCATTTCTTCGTTCTTTTCAGCCGCCTTGTTCCTTCTTGCCAAGTAGTGTCCATAATTTGCCTCAAACTCTAAATACCTGAAACTTAAGGATTTTCATCAGATATTGAGACAAAATATGCATTTGAGGACACTAATAAATATAGCCCTAAATGAGTCTAATTTGTGGACTCATCAATAGCCAACTTAGGCCAAAAGCCTAAGTTGGGGGTGTGGTGAAAAGAGAAGGTAAATCAAGAAGTGCAAATAAGTCCCCCTAGACCAATTGTTTTGAGAAAGATGGAACCCCTCCATACACAAAAAAAAAAGAAAAAGAAAAGAAAAGAAGAATGAAAAAGTTGTGGAATAAAGTTGTGAAGTGCAAAAGAAATGTGGTGTCCGGTATTCCATGAGAAGTGAATAATGGGGTGACTTTTGAGCATGGGTGAAAATGTTGAAGAAAAGGAAAGAAAATGTTATTCATACCACATTTCATGAGGATAGCAGCCACTGAGCCTAAAATGATCATACCTTTACACTCAGCCCCGTTACAAGCCTTGAAAAGACCTTTGTGATCTTGGGTGAGCTGAAACGAATGTTGGTTGGAAAATAAGGGCAAACCTATGGGTTATGCCATGCATGTGTTCATCTTTGTGAGTGTGAGAGTTGTATGTGATTCTGGAACTATAAAGTGTTGAACAATTGTGTGAATATGGAATCATTTTTTGTGTAAGGGGATTTGAGTACCTTTGTTGAGCTTGAACTTGCATTTGAAGCAAGTTATGTGAACTTGAGAATCTTTGATAATGGTGAGTCACAACTTGAATCTTTGAGTGCACAATTGATCCTTGCATGAGTAACTTGAGTCATGTTGTGTGCATTCATGATTGTGTCTTGTGTAGCACTATTTGAGACATTCTTTTTGAACTGCTGAACTTGAGTTTTACTTGAGGACAAGCAAAAGTTTAAGTTGGGAATGTTGATGAGTCCGAGATTTGGACTCATTTAGGGCTTTATTTATAATGATCTAGTGTTCTCAAATGCTTATTTTGTGCCAATAACTGATGTAAAACCTTTGATTTTCAAATATATGGATCGAGGAACAAAGCAAGGACAGTAATTTACAAAAAGGAACAAAGAGAGCCGAAAGAACAAAGAAAAGCAAGCATGGTGATCACCAAGTCCACTTGGTGAGTCGCCGAATGGCCATTTGACCGCCTAAAGTTCCAGTGTGCCAAGCCCTGACGAAAAGAACCAAGTCGGTGAGAGAAAGGAGCAGTCAGTGAATCGCCGAGTGGTTCCACAATGCAGTGTTGGATCGCCCAAAGTTACAGACCTTGAGGTTGCTGAAGGCCAAAGCAGAAAGGCGATAGAATTGACCAAAGGGCAGATCGATGAGCTCGACTTACTGCGCCGAATGGCTCTTCACAACATATTTTTGGTGACTATAAATACATTTTTGAACATTTAGTTTAGCATCAAATTTTCATTATATCAAATTGTGTTTAGAATTTTGAACTGATAGACAAGTTTTCTCTAGTTTATCCTTAGCTTTGAAGAATTGAAGCTTTTCACTTTTGAGAAATTGGAAGTGGGTCTTTGAGACTCTTCAACTTGGAACATTGTAAAGACTAAATTAATCTTACCCAGTTGATGAAAACTCAGTTTGGTAACGATTTTTATCTTTTTATAATGTCTAGCTAAAATCTCAATTCTTGGGGTGTGATTATGTGATTATGGGCTGATTTAGTTTATGGGTATTGTTGATTGTTAGTTTAAATGTTGTTTTGAAGTGAATTCAATCATTAATTCTGGTTTCATTTAAGAATAGTAGTTGCAAATGTTGTTCTACCCTTGTGTTTTTGGCTTGCATGAGAGAGAGGTTTTAAAACTAAGATTATTGATTGATGGTCTGTGGGTATTGGGTTGTTATGGGTTCAGCTCGAGAGACTGAATCCTAAACCATTTTCCACATATTCAGCTCGAGAGAGTGAATGGACTAAGGCATAGGCTGTTCTTATTTTGCATGCTTGTCGATGTTTGAGAGAAATCGACTTGATTCAGGGTAGATTGTTCGAGAGAAAGTTTACCTCCTCTATAGTCTAGGTTACTAACTAATATCTAGCTATTTTCTAATAGTTGAAATTACACATTTGTCTATATTAGCTTATAATTGAATCACATCCCAAGAACCCATCTCATTATTGTTATTTCGTATTGTTTGCTACTGTTGTAGTTGATAATTAAAACCAAAACCCCCTTTATTTGACATTCGTGTCACCCCCTGATTTGAATTATGTTTTTATCCAATAATGTCTATTCCTATGACTGATTTGACCACGTTCACACTTTCCTATTAAATCTTAAACACGTACCACTCCCTGTGGGATTCGACCCCAACTCATTTAGTTGGGTTATATACTGACTAGCAATCATTGACACTTAGAATTAGATCAAGTGACTTTAAAATGTTAATCATAGAGCAAGGGAATATGTCAGCTTATGAGGTCAAATTTCGTTATTAATTCGGGTATGCCACTCAGCTTTGCTTTAGTTCGTAAGAGAGGATTTTCTGCTTTGTGAAGGGACTAGGTCAGATTTGCACGTTATAGCTTTACACATGGCTGCTTTTGTAAAATCTTTTTAGGAAGTGCATGATTTTGTGATAAAGGTAGAAGGGGTGAAGCTAGATGATTTTGCCAAGGTTACAACGTTCAAGAAGTTCTCTATGGGAGATGAGTTTAGTGTTTCTTACTCTAGACAACAGATTTCTAGAGGTTATCAATCACGTACTATTCATTCTTCATTTTAGGTTTTCAACTGAGGGTCTGTGACAGACCAGTCAACCTTTTTCTGAGTTTAGAGGTTATCTTAAGTCTTCTTCATCTTCACAGAGATCTACTCTTGACTCCATGACTTGTTATGGATGTGGTGAGGTTGGGAAAATCAGGAAATATTTTTTAAGGCAGAGCCAGGCTTGGTATGATCAGGGTTACAAAGCCCCAATAGTTAGAGGTATGGTGGTTATGTTAGAGGCTGTCATACTGGAGGATGTATGGCCAAGGTAATGGTGGTCACCGGTCTGACCGGAGTGGCGGGTAGGTTGGAACTACTAGAGCGCATCCCGGTAGGGGCAATGGTTTTACAGGCGATAGAGCCCATTATTATTCTTTCCCCGGGAGGCTAGAGGCATTCGATGTTGTTATCACAGGTACTGTTCTAGTTTGCGATTGCATGGCTTCCAAATTGTTTGATCTTGGATCCACTTTTCCTTATATATCGCCCTGATTAGCTAATGAACTTGAATTGCATTGTGACTTACTTGACATGGTTATTCATGTTTCTACTCATGTGGGTGAGTATGTACTAGTTGAGAATGTGTATAGGTCTTTCCTTGTGACTTTTTTGGGAGTAAATATTATGTGGATTTGATTATTTTGGAGATGATACACTTCGATGTAATTTTGGGTATGACTTGGCTTTCTCCAAATTTTCTATCTTAGATTGCAATGCTAAGATCGTGACCTTTGCCAAGCCTAGGCTAGATCCTCTACTGTAGGAGGGTCACTATATTCCCGCCCTAGTTTGGATTATCTCTTTTCTTCGTGTTAAAAGGTTGGTGAGCAAGGATTGTTCAGCTTTCTTGGTACATCTCAAGGATGATACTTCCAAAGTGCCTTTGATTGAATTTGTTTCTCTAGTCCGTGAGTTTGTGGATATTTTTCTTGCAGACCTGCATGGTATGCCACCAGACAGAGCTATTGATTTTTGTATCAACCTAAAGTCGGGGACTCGCCCCATTCCATTTCATCTTAAAGAATGGCCCCTGCTGAGTTGAGGGAGTTGAAGGCTCAACTTCAAGAGTTGTGGATAAAGGTTTTATTAGACCGAGCTCCTCTCCTTGGAGTGCTCCAGTTTTTATTTGTGAAGATGAAGGATGGTAATTGTTGGATGTGCATAGACCACAAGTAGCTGAATAAGGTAACTATTACGAACAAGTACCCCATTCCTCGCATTGATGACTTGTTCGATCAGTTACAGGGTGCTTATGTCTTCTCTAATACTTATTTAAGGTCTGGTTATCATCAACTGAAAATATGGGCAGTGGATGTGCCAAATATTGCTTTTCAAATAAGTTATGGACATTATGAGTTCTTAGTAATGTGTTTTGGGATTACAAATTCCCCTACTACTTTCATGAGCCGGATGAACGAAATTTTTAAGCCATCTCTAGTGGATCACTTTGTTATTGTATTTATTGATGATATACTGATCTACTCAAGCATGATAAACATGAAGCACATCTGAGAATTGTATTGGGGTTGTTCAGGGAGAAAAAACTTTATGCCAAATTCTCCTAGTGTAAATGTTGGCTCGATTCAGTGTCCTTCTTAGGGCACGTGGTTTCTAAGTATTGAGTGATGATGGATCCCATGAAGATTGAAGCACTGAAGAGTTAGATAAGGCCCTCTAATGTTTCAGAGGTAAGGAGCTTTGTTGGTTTAGCTAGCTACTACTGTCGGTTTGTCAAGGGATTCCCTTCTATTGCTTCCCAACTAATCAATTTGACTTAGCAAAATGTTCCATTTGTATGGTGAGATGAGTGTGAAGAATTTTTTCAGAATTTGAAGACCTTTTAAACTACTACATTGATTCGTGTCCTGCCTGTGGAAGTTAAGAATTTCATTGTTTGTTGTGATGCATCTTATTCTGGTTTAGGTGACGTACTAATGCAGGAGTGGAATGTAATTTACTATGCTTTAAGTCAATTAAAAGTGCATGAACATAACTATCTGACCAATGATTTGGAGTTAGTTGAGGTTTTATTAGCATTGAAGCAGTGGAGATATTATCTATACGAGGTCAAGTGTAAAGTGTATATAGATCATCACAATCTACACTATATGTTGACTTAGAAAGATTTGAATTTTAGGCAGAGTTGGATGATGGAGCTACTAAAAGACTATGATGTTACTATTATTTATCACTCGGGAAAAACTAATGTTGTGGTTGATGCCCTGAGTAGAAAAATAGGGAGAATGGGGAGTTTAGCCCATTTACATGTTTCTAGACGCCCATTGGCTAGAGAGGTTCAAACTCTGGCTAATGAATTAATGAGGTTGGAAGTAATTGAGAAATGAGTACTTTTGTCCTGTGTGGAGGCAATGTCTTCTTTTCTTGACAAGATTAAAGGAAAGCAATTTGATGATGAGAAGCTCAGCCGAATTCGTGATATGGTATTATGAGGAGACTCTAAGGAGGTTGTGATTGATGAGGAAGGCATCTTGAGGATTAAAGGGCAGGTATGTGTGCCCCATTTTTATGATTTAACTCAGACTATTCTTGTAGAGGCTCATAGTTCGAGGTATTTTATATATCCTGGTGCAAACAAGATGTATCATGCTATGAGAAAACATTATTGGTGGAGTAGAATTAAGCATGACATTGTTGATTTTGTTGCCCAATGTTCGAATTGTCGACAGGTAAAGTATGAGCACCGGAGGTCTGGAAAGACACTTCAGAGAATGCCCATTCCTAAATGGAAGTGGGAATGGATTGCAATGAACTTTGTGGTTGGTCTTCTAAAGTCATTGGGTAACTTTGATTCCATATGGGTGATTGTTGACAGGCTGACTAAGTCCACACACTTTATTCCAGTCAAGGTGACTTATAATGTAGAGAACTTAGCCAAGCTCTATATCCGCGAGATTTTTTGATTGCATGGAGTTCTCATTTCCATCATATCAGATAGAGGTACACCGTTTACTTCTAACCTTTGGAGGACCTTGCAAGCTGAGTTAGGAACTAAATTGGATCTTAGTACCGCATTTCACCCTCAGATCGATGGATGTCTGAGCGAAAAATTCAAGTGCTTGAGGATATACTTCATGCATGCGGGGTAGATTCTGGTGATCATTGGGATCAGTTCTTACCCTTGGCAGAGTTTTCATACAAGAATAGTTATCACTCAAGTATTTATATAGCCCGGTTTGAGGCATTGTATGGAAGGAGATGTAGGTCCCCCATTGGTTAGTTTGATTCATTTGATGCAAAACCTTGGGTATAAATCTTTTGAGGGAATTGTTAGAGAAAGTGAAATTCATTCAGGAGAAGCTTCTAGCAACTCAGAACAGGTAGAAGGAGTACACATATCGAAAGGTCAGGGACTTGGATTTTATGGAGGGAGAGCAAGTGTTGCTAAAGGTTTCACCCATTAAGGGTGTGATGAGGTTTGGTAAGCGAGGTAAGCTTAGTCCGAGGTATATTGGGTCGTTTGAAGCTCTTAAGCATGTGGGACAGGTGGCATATGAATTGGCTTTGCCTCGAGGACCATTAGAAGTGCACCCGTTGTTTCATGTATCTATGTTGAAGAAATACATGGTGATGAGAACTATAGTATTCATTGGGGTTCAAATTCTACTTGATGAGAATCTGTCTTATTATGAGGAGCCTCTAGCTATTCTAGATAGGGAGGCCCACAAGTTGAGGTCAAAGGAGATTGCTTTTATGAAGGTCCGGTGGAAAAATCGTCCGGTTGAGGAGTCCACCTCGGACACCAAGGATGATATGCATCGAAGATATCCATACCATTTTGCCGATTCAGGTACCCTTGCTTACCCTCGCCTTCTTTTGATCATTCAAGGACGAATGATAGTTAAATAGGTATCTGATGTAACAACCCATTAATTCTTTTTAATTATTAGAGCTTTTTATCTCATAAAAGAATTTTCCGGTAGATATAAATTGGTAGTTATGTCGAGATCAGATCTCGGATTGATTGTCGGGGTCGTGTCTAGGTTTGAGTGTCGAAGTCGGGGTCGAATCCTAGTTCAAATGTTATGTATTGGGTCATAAATTGGGCCAGGTCCTAAGGGAGATCTTAGGTCGGTTTGTGAATCGATCGTCGAGGTCGTATTCTAGTTCAGATGTCGGGGTTAGGATCGAGTCCTAGATAGGTTTCGAGATTGGTTTCCAATTCAGAAACTATTTTCCTAAAAATTATTTTCTACTCTCTAGCCAAAAATAAAGGATATTTTCTGGAAAATGCTTTTTCAATCAACAACCAAACAATAATTTTTTTTCAACCAAACATGAGAAAATAAGTTAGAAATCAACTTATTTTCCAAGAATCGTTTTTCATGGAAAATATTATCCATCATACCAAACACACCTAGAATGCAACAAAATCATACCCAGTGTAATCCCACAAGTGAGATATGGAGAGGGAAGGATGTTTGCAGATCTTACCCTTACCTTTGAGGTTGAGAGGCTGTTTTTGATAGACTTGTCTGATAAAAACAATAACAACAATGTACCTAGGGGATCAAGTAGGCAGTGCCCTTAGCCTTACCTTGTGTAGGTAGAGGATGATGTTTCAAAACACATCCTCGCTTTAAGTAAAGCATATCAAAGAAAATAAACTAATATAATAGTAATGCAAAAAATAATTTTGTACATAAAACTCTGTAAGGACTATGAAGAACATATTTTTATGATTTGAACCCTAAAAAATAATATAGGCTCAAAAGAGGAAAATTGAAGTACCTGATTCATTGACGTACCGGAAAATAATGTAATTCAGGAAATTGAAAGTTAAAGAGGCCATTGTTGTGAATCGGCGGCAGAGTAAACAAATAGATGGGATATGCTGCTACTACCTATGATATATATATATGTATATATAAACTTGCACGTGTGGATATACATATATATATATATATATATATATACATATATATATACATATATATATATACATATATAAAGGGAAAAAAATGAAAACTAGGGATTTCGGTAGGTACAACATTTATATATGAGAGTTAGAATTCGAAATGCTTTTGTTCAAAAGACATTTTGAATGAAGTGTTGACCGCTGGATGACTAATGTACCCTCCATGGTCTAGCAAATTTTTATTTTTTTGACAAAAGCACCTTCTTGAAAATAAAACTATGCTGGCAAGAGTTGAAATGTTAAATTTATTTTAGCGTATCCAAAAATGGAGAGATTGATTCAAAATTTGAATGAGATGTCTAAATTTGGTAATATATCATAACACAATTAATCTACTGAATTCAAAATTTATTATTTATGTTATTTTTGCAGATGAATGAAGAAAAATTATATAATTCAGATGAACCCATAAACTAAATGATGAAAAGTTATTTGCGTCCATATCCCCTAACTAGATTGTTTCTAATACACCCTTGGCTCATAAAAATGCTTATGCACTAGAATTGTAACAGAAAAATGCTCAATTCATAGAATTTCACTTGTCTAACAATAACAACATACCCAATGTGTGTACGCAAACCTGACCTCTACCTTGTGCAGGTAGAAGAGCATGTTCCCAAACTCACTTTTAGATCAAGTAAAGCATATCAAAGAAATTAAACTCATCTAATAGTGATTCAAATTACAAAATCAAAACTGATCAAAGGTAGAAGTTTAGCATAAAAACACAACATCAATTTCTCCATATATAACTCCGTAATAACATAAATTATGATATGAACCCTAAAAGATATACAAAGGAATAGAGGGAATTATCAAATTGAAACACTTGATTCATCGAGGTGCCAGAAAACAATGCAAATTCAATTTGTCGAAGTTGAATCGTCGGTGGCGTAATGTAAACAGAGGAGAATAATAGAGAGGGGTTATTTTGGGATACACTATATTTATAACTCCATAATATTTGATAGTTGAATGACTAATGTACCCTCCACACTCCAACAAAAAACACCTCGGTTAAAACACAATATATGTTGGCTTTAAATTTATTTAATGGAAAAGTCAAATATACCTATATATTGTTAGAAATGATTTATATTTACCTGTCGTTATACTTTAGGAATCCTTAATTTTTAAAATATATTCTACTTATGCCATATATTTTGGTGTTCCTTAATTTTCAAAATCGGGAAAAGGTCAAATATATGCATGTACTATTATATATAGTTTACATATACATTCGTTATACTTTTGGTATAAATATACTTCTCTCATTATACTTTTGATCGAAATATACCTCTTTTATTATACTTTGATACAAATTTATCCTTAGTTTTAACAGAGAGACAAGCGACAACATCAACAACAAATAACTTCTGCCAATTTTAAATACCTAACTTATCTAAAACCCCACCATAACCCCTTTCAGACCAGTTTCATTTTTTTTCCAATAATACCCACTCAATTTGAACCCCCAATTTCCAACACGTAAATTCCATCAGTAAGCTCAGATCAAGTTTCCTCTCATTGGAATGGAACAGTGATTAACAATCACATGTTTGTTAATTATTGAGGCGATCTTAAATATTTAATTTAAGATGAAAAGAAAAATTTAAAAGCAGATGGAATGTATAGGGATTGATTAAACGGATAGGTTTCGAAAATAAGTTCGGGTGGATCATTTATTTCGAAGCTTGCCACATATTTTTCGTTAAAATTAAGAGCAAATTTGTACCAATTTTTTTTAAATGGAGTATATTTTGATCAAAAGTATAACAAAAAGGATATATTTTGATCGAAAGTATAACAAAGTACTATATATAAATGATTTTTGATAGTACAAGGATATATATGACTATTTTCCATTTATTTAATCATATAAAAAAATTGATGGGATAATGCACAAGTAGACCCCCTAAGAAATGACCGAAATTCTAGCAACACACTTAACCTTAACGAGGATCCTATTAGCCCTCCAACTTATATTAAAGTTGAATAAACACACCCCAAAAGTACATGGCAAAGAGTGTGCACACTCTCTTGAAGGCAAATGAAGACCTAAAAAATTGGACACAGATCTATTTTAATTGTTATATTTACAATTAGTTAGTACACGTAATTATTTACATCAAAACTTATATATAATTATTGCTCCTTTGGCTGGGTTTGAGAAAGAGAGCGTGAGATAGTTTGTCTAATAACTAGTCCAACTTCCTTGTATATGAAAGCGATGACATGATGTTAGGTCTAGTAAGGAGACTTTTTAGTGTTCATCGATTCGGTTTGACTTCACGGTTTGGCTTGTACACCCCTAGCTTAGGCTTTAAGCACATACGAAAAGACCCAAATACCCTTTAAAATAACTGTAGGATTGATTGTAACATCTCGCATTTGGAATAACTAGGAAGAGCTTGGAATTAGAAATAGTCATTTTTGGAAAGAACGAAAAATCTAGAAATTTTGTTAAGTTAGGAAAAGTGAGTTTTGGCCAACTTCAAACGGCCATAACTTCTAGCTCGGGATGAGTTAGAGGTACTTCCAGATATGGTAAGAAAGATCTTGGGATGATATTTCCAACGCCGCTGAGCTTGCGCGATTCTGAGTTCGTATGAGTGAGTTATGCCCTTTGGAAGTTGGGCTGTTGGAATAAGGAAATGTCCAATCCAGATTTTTGAAAGGTATTTCAGTATTTTCCTTATCCAATTAATTAAATTTGTTTTATTGAATTAATTAAGGTTGTAAACTTAACTTAGTCATTTTTACGCTTTTGGAAAAGAGTTAGGGTTTTAGAGAAGAGGAAAGAAGAGGAGAAAAGAGAAGGAGAAGCAAGGAGATCGTCAAGTTCGTCGAGTTTAGCTTGTGGATTTTGTCGGGGTGATCCCTACAAGGTATGTGAAATCACATAGCATTGGGTTAGTTCACCCGCGCGCCAAGCATGTTTAATTCAGCGTATTTTCGTCCTAAAAAGATTGAGAATTTGATGTTCTTGATAGTTGTTCTTGAATCGATTTCGTTCTTAAATATGCGTTGGGATTAAGGAGTTTTCTTTATGATTAAGTGTGGTTTCCTTGAGTTTTTTGGGTTAGATTTTGTGTATATGATTTGGGTACATGAATCTAAAGTGAATTTGAGAAAAAGAATCGGATTAAAATGATTTAGGATTAGAAAACAAGATCAAAAGTTCGTCAGATTTTTGCCAAGGGAACAGGTGCCGTGACGCACCCCCATAGAGCCAAGAAGGCTAGGGCGGCGTGCCAGCAGTGCGCCATTTTGGATCCCCAATAATTTGGGGCTGGCGCGGCACGCCAGGGACGCTCACGGATCGTCGTTTTCATCAGTTTTTCATCATTTAGTCCGTTTAAGTCCTTCTAAAGTGTACTAACACTTTCCATTGATTTTAACTACTCTAAATGACTTCTAAACATCTAGAAATCATCCAGAAACATAAATCATAACCTTGAATCCATAAATTTAAATTCATAGAAAGTCAAGAGCCAAGTCTAGGAAGTTCTTAAAGTCTTTTCAAGAAGTCTTTTCAAGAAATCTTTTGCAAATACTTTTAACTTTGTTTTAACACTTAAAGTTCAAGTTGAGTAAAGAGTAAAGAGTAAAGTTTGAAGTTCATTTCTTCAAAGAAGCATATGGGGACTATGTATTCCCAAAGAGTTTAAATGTTTTCACATTTAAACAAGAAAGGAAACCTCGATCCAAGGAGCCTTCGGGCTAGTTTTTAGAAAATAGTAATCACTTTCTAAATGAAGCAAGAGAGGAAACTTTTATTTCCAAGATAGCCTTTGAGTTAAGTTTTTAAGCACTAATCTCAAATCATAGAAAGAAGTATGTTTTTAAACATAAGAGCTAATATTATATTTTTGGGAATAGTATTGAGCACCGATATGGGGGAGAGTTCAGACAACTCACAGCCCCCATAAACTATGTAGCCACCATGGGTAGAAAAGGGTCATACTTTTAAGATGATTCCTTTAGTCTTTTTAGCATAGACTAGTGGATCCACTTAGTAGCTAAGGTTCTATACCCCCGACAAGGTATAGGACGGTCCTTGGCAGCGTGAGGTAAAGTGTTGTATCATCACTATAGCTCTTAAGTGATGGTTTTCGGTTAGAGAAACTCCCACAGTAGTATTTTGTATTTTTATATACAAACAGAGTTCATATTGTTTCTTTGCATACATACAGAGTTATTATTGTATTTCTAAATACACAGATTTGACATCATGTTTTAAACAGCTTTTCTTTATATTGCACTTGTTTTAAACTGCTTTATATTGAAATGAGTTCAGTTATGTTGAGTTGAGCCAAGTAAGTTTTTCAGGTCCTTTCAGATTCTTTCAAGCCTATGTTATGTTTAGCATTCCAACTCGCATACTCGTACGTTCAATGTATTGATGCAGTTGGCCTGCATCATATTTATGATGCAGCATCCAGCGCATCATTGATCCAGTTGAGCTTTATAGTTGTTAGTGAGCCTCCTTGCTTTCGGAGGATCCCCTTTTTCATTACTTTATCATTTTAGTTCATTAGGATGTTGTGGGCCTGTCCCGGCATCCATCTCAATTGTTTTAGAGGCTTCATAGATAGTCAGTCAGATGTTAGTCCATTCGTCATCATTTTGTTATTGACTTATGTTTAGATTTGAGTTTCCATTTTGGTTAAGTTAACTGTTTGTTTTAAAAACATTATGAGTTCAGTTTGAAACAGTTGAGTAAGTGCATTTAATCCTTGTATTAATGCTTCAAGTCTTCTGAGTAAGTAAGCCAGTTCAAGGGTTCGCTTGGGTCCAGCAATGGTCTTCGAGTGTCGACCACGTCCAGGGTGTAGACTCAGGGCGTGACAAACTTGGTATCACAGCACATAGTTCAAGATTCCTAGGCAGTCTATGAAGCTGTGTCTGTATAGTCCTAGTTATCGATGTGAAGCGCGCCATATCTATAATTAGGAGGCTGCAACATTTAGGAATTCCTTCACTTCTTTCATACTCATTTCGTGCGTTAGAGTTTTATATCTAAATAGTTTCTTTCTAACTCGTGCTTGCGCGTAACCGATTGGGAATTGGGCTGTTTTAAGAGTACTTTCATGGAGCGTTTCTTTCCCCGTGAGTTAAGAGATGGTTGTCGACATGAGGAGCAGGATGAGATTATTCGTTGTTGAGTTGCCTCGTCTGTCAAGTAAGGAAAGTAAGGCACCCATGCTAATAGGTGACATGGTCATAGCAAGGCTGATAATCCATGTGCAACAAGTTGAGAAGGACCAGCTGAAGGATAGAAAAGAGTTTGAGAATAAGAGAGCTAGGACATCAGGGAATGAATCCGGGCAGCAAAAGAGTAATGTTAACCAATATTCTTTCCAACATAAGCAGAAAGGACTTGCTTCATCATCTGCTAGTGCACCTACACCAAGGAACAAAGGTGAGTACAATAGTTAGAATTCCCAGAGTTTCAGAGCTAAACCTGCCTATTCTCAAGGCAGTATGGCACAAAGGGGTAGTAAGCCTCCTGCATGTGCCAAGTGTGGCAGAAACCACTCAGGTACTTGTCGTGAGGGCTCCACTGGTTGTTTCAAGTGTGGTCAGAATGGTCATTTCATGCGAGAATGTCCAAAGAACAACCAGGGAAATGGTAATGGGAGCAATAGAGCCCAGTCTTCTTCAGTTGCTTCCCTAGATAGAGCTGCACCTAGAAGGGCTACTTCTGGTACTGGCAGAGGAATAAACCGCTTGTATACTATCAACAGTCGCCAAGAGCAAGAGGATTCCCCAGATGTTGTTAGTGGGATGATCCAAGTCTTTGACTTTACTGTTTATGCTTTGCTAGACCCAGGAGCGAGTTTATCTTTTGTAACTCCATATGTTGCTATGAATTTTGATGTTGTTCCTCAGCAACTTAGTGAACCATTCAGTGTTTCTACACTTGTTGGTGAGTCTATTCTAGCAGAGAGAGTCTATTGTGATTGTCCTATTTCCGTCAATCACAAGAGTACTATGGCTGATCTAGTTGAGTTAGACATGGTAGATTTGATGTCATTCTTGGTATGGACTGGCTTTATGCCTGTTATGCCTCAGTTGATTGTAGAACTCAAGTTGTCAAGTTCCAGTTTCCAAATTAAATGAGCCAGTCTTAGAGTGGAAAAGTAGTTCAGCAGTGCCTAAGGGTCGTTTCATTTCGTACCTTAAGGCAAGGAAGTTAGTTTCGAAGGGGTGTGTCTATCACTTAGTCCGAGTTAATGACTCTAGTGTTGAGATACCTCTCATTTAGTCAGTTCCTATAGTTAAAGAGTTTCCAGAAGTCTTTCTAGATGATCTAACCGGAGTTCCTCCTGAGAAAGAGATAGACTTCGGTATAGATGTTGTTCTAGATACCCGTCCTATCTCTATTCCACCATATAAGATGGCACCAGCAGAGTTGAAAGTGTTAAAAGAGCAGTTGAAAGATCTTTTAGAGAAAGGGTTTATTCGACCAAGTGTCTCTCCTTGGGGTGCTCCGGTCTTATTTGTGAGAAAGAAATATGGTTCCCTTAGGATGTGTATAGATTACCGCCAATTGAACAATTTACGAAAATAGATCTCAGATCTGGCTACCATCAGTTGAAAGTACGGGAATGTGACATTCCCAAGACAGCATTCAGGACCCGTTATGGTCATTATGAGTTTGTGGTCATGTCATTCGGTTTAACTAATGCACCAACAGCGTTCATTAACCTTATGAATAGAGTCTTCAAACCTTATTTAGACATGTTTGTTATTGTCTTCATTGATGTCATACTAATCTATTCAAGGAATGAAGAAGATCATGCTAGTCATCTCAGAATAGTTCTTCAGACTTTGAAAGATAAGGAGTTATATGCTAAGTTCTCTAAATGTGAATTTTTGCTTGAGTCTGTGGCATTCTTGGGTCACATAGTTTCCGGTGATAGAATTAAAGTTCATACCCAGAAGATAGAGGCAGTGCAGAGTTGGCCTAGACCCATATCTCCAACTGATATTAGGAGTTTCTTGGGTTTGGCTGGTTATTATAGAAGGTTTGTAGAGGGGTTCTCATCTATTTTGTCCCCTTTGACCAAGTTAACTCAGAAAACAGTGAAATTTCAATGGTCTGAAGCTTGTGAGAAAAGCTTTCAGGAATTGAAAACGAGGTTGACTACTGCCCCAGTGTTGATCTTACCAAAAGGTACGCAAAGATTTGTTGTACATTGTGATGCGTCTAGAGTTGGTTTGGGTTGTGTACTAATGCAGCATGGAAAAGTTATAGCTTATGCCTCTAGACAGTTGAAAATCCATGTGAAGAATTGCCCAACTCATGACTTAGAGTTGGCTGATGTAGTATTTGCTTTGAAGATATGGCGTCATTATTTATATGCTGAGTGCTCAATCTCAGACAAAGGAGGTTGTTAGAATTACTCAAGGATTGTAACATGAGTATTCTTTACCACCCAGGTAAGGCTAATGGTGTTGATGATGCTTTAAGCAGGTTGTCTATGGGTAGTACTGCCCATGTTGAGGAGGAAAAGAGGGATTTAGCGAAAGTTGTGCATAGACTTGCATGCTTAGGAGTCCAACTAATGGATTCCACAGAAGGATGAATAGTGGTGATGAATGGGGCAGAATCTTCATTAGTGTCAAAAGTGAAAGAAAAGCAAGACCAAGATCCCATTTTGCTTGAATTGAAGGCAAATGTTCATAAGCAAAAAGTATTAGCTTTTGCACAAGGGGGAGATGGCGTACTGAGATATCAAGGTAGATGGAGGAGGCTCATACCTCCAGATATTCCATTCATCCGGGTTACACAAAGATGTATCGTGATTTGAGAGAGGTGTATTGGTGGAATAGTATGAAGAAGGGCATTGCAGAATTTGTTGCTAAGTGCCCAAATTGCCAACAAGTTAAAGTAGAGCACCAAAGCCTTGGTCGTTTGGCTCAGAATATAGAACTTCCAGAATGGAAGTAGGAGATGATTAATAAGGACTTCATCACAGATTTACCAAGGTCTCGCAAGCAGCATGATTCTATTTGGGTGATTGTCGACAGAATGACAAAATCAACCCACTTTTTGCTGGTAAAGACTACCTATTTAGCAGAAGATTATGCTAAGTTGTATCTTCAAGAGGTGGTAAGACTTCATGGGGTTCCGGTCTCCATTATTTCAGACAGAGGTGCGCAATTTACTGCACAGTTTTGGAAGTCATTCCAAAAAGGCTTGGGTTCAAAGGTGAACTTAAGTATTGTCTTTCATCCTCGGACAGATAGGCAAGCAAAGCGCACTATTTAGACCTTAGAGGATATGTTGAGGGCTTGTGTGATTGATTTCAAAGGGAATTGGAATGATCACCTACCTCTCATTGAGTTTGCTTACAACAATAGTTAACGCTCGAGTATCCAAATGGCTCCTCATGATGCTCTTTATGGGAGAAGATGCGGATCTCCTATTGGATGGTTTGAAGTTGGTGAAGCAAGGTTGATAGGACCATATTTGGTTCATCAAGCTATGGAGAAAGTGAAAGTGATTCAAGAGAGGTTGAAAACGACGCAGAGTCGTCAGAAATCCAACACTAATGTTAGGAGAAGGGAGTTGGAGTTTGAAGTAGATGATTGGATATATCTTTAGGTTTCACCCATGATCGGTGTTATGAGGTTTGGTAAGAAGGGAAAACTTAGTCCCCGGTATATTGGACCTTATCGAATATCTAAGAGGATTGGCAATGTAGCTTATGAGTTGGAGCTACCCCAAAAGTTAGCACGGTACATCCAGTGTTTCACATCTCCATGTTAAAGAAGTTGTCACGACCCGAGAGCACCCCCTAGTCATAACCGGCGTACTAAACCTCTCGGAGGTCTAATACAAGCCTCTTAGCATTCATTCATCGCATAGACACTAAAAACCATAAGGAATTAAAAACTTTCTTCACACATGAAGAATACTTTCATTAATAAGCAAGCGGAAGACTTCTAGACTTTATACATGATGTCTCAAAACCATCTAATACTTGACTACAACATTGGGACTAAGCCCACTCAAAACTATAACAAAACTACTAGACATAAAGGAACATATTGGGTATTGTCCTCGAATCTATGAGGACTCACCAAGTCTTCATCTTCAAACACCTTAGAAACCTATCCATCGACCATAGAATATCAACATCTCCAAATCCCTACACTTTAGTCAAAAGGGGAAGAAAGGGGTTAGCACAATTAAGTACTAAGAATGGAAACCATTCAAAAACATGCTAAAAAGGACATTTATTTGAAAGTCATGCTTTTATGCCATTTTAGTAAAATCTCATGAACATTGATACAATAGGCACCATACAAGTCATAACCACCAACATAAAGTCACATACTTCACATTTCATCAATAATCATACCTACCCCTTTACCTTTACCTTGAACCTCCACCTCATGTAACCCTCAAGCTATACCTTTGTGTAATATAAGGGCAATGTCCCATACCATCACCCACACCAAGGCACCACCTTAAGGTTACCCAAAGTGCACTTGCCATGCATTCTTTAACCTTCATTAATAAAGCACATAAACATATAAATACATTGATCAAGTAAGTCACTTCATCATCTTAGAACCTCTATCTAATGTTACCCTAAGGCACACCTAAGTGAGTCATGAAGTGGCCGCCCATACAACCTCTTCATACACACCTAAGTGTTCCTCAAGACTACCATAGATAAGGACCTTTCTATTTCGACATAATATCACTAAGTCAACATTCATAATACAAGTCAAATATAGCATGCATCTTCACATTCTAAGCATTTAGGAGCCAACAATCTTCATGAGAGATATTTAGGACACATTCATGTATTTAGAGGACTTTCATACATTAGCCATTAAGGCTTAGGGAACTCACTTTAGCATCTTCAAAGCCTGCTCGTGCCATGTGTAGATAACATCCCATACTACTACCTACACGTTGTAGAACCCATCCAATAACTAGAGTGCACATCCCACATGATGGGAATAGGCATTAACCGACATAGACCATGCAAACTAGACATGGAATCCGGTGTCATAAAACCCTACACTGTGGAAGGTGTTCTACTTGCCAAGGGTAGAACTAGGACACATCCCATGTAGGCACATGGTTT
>JAJOOR010014238.1:0-32125 GCA_036250505.1 Solanum acaule | reverse complement strand
CCCCCCCCCCCCCCCCCCCCCCCCCATATCTGTCTCATTTTGTTTCAGTTTTTGTGAAAAGTTTTACTTTTAATTCTATCTCTTCATTTGTAGTATCTTCTTCTTTACCATAGTTATTCTTCATTTTTAGTATCTTCTTCTTAACCATAGTTATTCTTCATTATTGTTTTTTTTTTAAAATGTTGCTTCTCTATTGTTGCTTGTTTGTAAGAAATTTTATTTTTCAATTATTTTAACTATACTGAAGTTGTGAATGAAAAATTGACAAAAAAAATATTTAAACTTTGCAGGAAATATATATATTATAGTCTGAAATTAGAAGTCAGTTTAGGATACTAACTTGCGACAGTTGATTTTATTTAATGAACATCTGTAATTATTTTTTAGGTTTCTTCCAAACTATTGTACAATGATGAAATTTTTTTTTCTTTTAAATTTGTATTGATTCTCATAATTCAGATGATTTCTTTTAAATTTTTTCTTATTTTGTTAGCTTTCTTGATCTTGCAGTGTCTCAAATCTTTTGTACCGTCTCTGATTCAAATGTTGAATGTGTTCAAATAACATTTATTTTCTATATAGTCTAATTCCAAGACCTTATCATTTAATTTGTATATATAATCTGATCTACATATACAACTGAATTCACTTACTTAAATTTATAGAATATATTTGACTTATAATTGGTATACAACTACTGTTCATTTAAAAAATATGATCATTTGTACAATGGTGCCCCAACTTTGGTGTCACATTGTATATAAACTGGTTCTCATGTATGCAAAATGTTTTGTTCTTGGCGTCCATTAATGTTTAAAACAGGTTTGTGATTTGTGAACATTTAAAATGGGGTGCCAATGGTTATTTAATCTGATTGCATTACATGATCAACTTTTTTTTAGAATTGTATTAAAGAAGTATATAACTTGGTTCTAACATTCACACAAGTTATATAAATACTAATGTTAGATGATATATAGTAAGGTTTAGTCATATACATCTTCTTTTTATTTACTACTGTCATTTGTTTGAAGATATAAAATTAAGGAAAAAAAGGTCTTATAGACCCATCAACTTTGTCATTAGGAGCTGATATGCCCCTCATTATAAAAGTGACTCATATATACCCTTATCATTATACAAACGTGTAATGACCTATTTCTGTCGTTATAGAAAAGCCAATGAAGAAATAATTTGGGTCAGAAAACTTTTTGGTAGTAATTTGAAAATTCCTAGCCTAGTCGAGATTTGGATGAAATCTGAGTCATGCGAGGTCTAGGGAAATCTGGTAATGAATGAGAGATTTAATAATGATTTGGATTACATGAGTAGATAGCTAAGACGTTAAGGAACCCGTACGACTTTACGGAATCGAATTCGGGAGAGTTGAACTCCCAAAACTGGTCTTAGCTTGAACATGTAGTTTTTGAATGTCATGAGTTGAAGGTGTGTTGTGAAATGGGGGTTTGAAACTCTAAATTCGACTCTCTGTTTCCGTGCAAGCCGCCAAGGCGGGATTTATTCCGCTAGGGCGGGGACGCTGTGGAAGGTTGGGTCTCTCTACGGCGGGCCAGTCGTGAGTTAAGTCATAATTAAACCCCAAAAATGTTATTTTCCGCAAGTTTCATTCTTGAGAGCTAGGAGACAACCCCATGCGATTTCTTGACAGTTACTTTTAGTGCAAAAGGTAAGGATTTTACTCCCCTAATCCATTTTTCGATCCGTAAAACTTAGATTCATGGTTATTAATTATTGGGGGAGGGTTTTTGGACTAAATTGGATGGTGGAAAAAAGCCCTAGATGCACTTTAGGATCATGGGTTTGATCTTGGGTTATTGGGTTTGTTATAATCCAGATAATTAGACCTTTGATTGTTGATCATTGCATTTATTAATTGTTTGTAGACCTAGAATAAGCGGAAATAATCTGGAAGGAGAAGATTCAAGTGCCTTAGAGGGATTCAAGCTTGGTTTTGAGGTAGGTGATAGTTTGATTTCATGTTTATGTGATATGTGTTGGTAATTGCTTCATTGTAATGCATGGATGTATACGAATGTAGCATTGTTTATCAAACCTAATGAAATGAGTATGAATGAACAAATGTATGCCATGATTCAACACTTGATTGTATGACTATGAGAATGTACATATGGTATGATTGTGATTGTGGTTGTGTTGAATGGATCAGGTGTCACGTTTCAGCACACTAACTTGGATCGGGTTCCATGTTCCAGTGCATATATGGGATTAGGTGTCATGTTCGACACACTAATTAGGATCGGGTACCATGTTCTGGTACACTAACAGTTTGGGTATGGGTTCCATATGAGGACTACTGAATTGCCATATTTACTTGTTATTGAGAATCTGGAATTTGTACATTGCTATTGAAATGATAATTGTGTTTACTTTATGTGCATGTCATGTTTACTTTGTTGTGACTGCTTATATGTGTTGCGTTTACTGGTATAGCCGCATGATCCTACCAGTAAACTGTGGTTGTGTACTGATACTGCACTTGCTCTTTCTTTATTGAGTACAAGGCATCTTCAGGCGGCTACTGACTGACCTCGTTTAGGAGATCAGTGAGCAAGATCGAATTCAAGGGTGAGCCAGTTATTTAAGGCTTCCATGAGTCCTTTATGTTTTAGTCCACTCTTTTCAAACTCAGACTTTCTAGTTTGACTTACTTGTATGTTTAGTTAAGTTATACCCACTCTCTTAGAGTTCTTGCACTTCAGATGTTTTGGTACATTGACTTTCAGGTTCTAGGCGTTATTTTCCGCAATGTTTGGTAGTTGTTTTTGATAATTTTAGGAGTTATATGGGATCTCCAGTTTTCTTAGACATTTAAACTTGCTTTCGTATCTTTAAATGCCTATATTTTGTTAATTTGCGTAATTGGGTTGTAGTTAATGGTTCTCCCACCGGAGGGTTAGTGTGGGTGCCAATCACGATGGTCTGGGTCGTGAAAAAATTGGTATTAGAGCCCTAGGTTCGTTGATCTGGGTGTACCAAAATGAGTCTAGTAGAGTCTTGCTTAACGGTATAGAGACGTCTGTAGTTTTCTTCGAGAGGCTATAGGACTTTAAGAAATATCTCTGTTTTCTCTTGTCTCATTTCGTGCTATAACTTGATTCAAATTGGTATCTAATCTTCTTCACTCTTATGTCTGTAGATGGTCAACACTAGATTCAACGGTGTCAAGTCCATAACTCTTGTCAATGAGCCTGCTGAGGAGTCCGCAACAATAGGCCGCAGTCGAGGCAGAGTTAGAGGAAGATCAAGGGGTAGAGGCTGAGGAAGGGTAGCACTCGCTAGGGGTGGAGCTCTGGTTGAGAATGCTCCCAGAAATGAGGTTCCTCCTGCGCATCATGAAGAGATAGATGAGAATGTTGAGGTTGAGAATGATGAGGATGTCGGACAAGAGGAAGAGGTGTAGGCTGAGACTATATGTATCCCTCTCTTATACCTAGTGTTAGCTTAACAGATTATGTCTTTCCTGAAAGGATTGGTTGGTCCTGGAGTTCTTCCCACAGCTCAAATAACTCAAACTCCCGCCAACCCCCTTATTGTTATTATTGTCCCCAAGGTGGGTCGAACTGTAGGTACTGATGCTTTTTCTGTTCTTTGTTGGGTCTTGTGATGACTGGTAATGAGCATGAAATATTGACTAAGTTTCTGAAATTAAAGCCACACGTGTTTCATGGTTTTGAGAGTGAGGATGCCTATGAGTTCATCTTGGATTGTTATGAGAGGTTGCATAAGTTGGGTATTTTCCATCAGCATGGAGTAGAGTTGGTGACTTTCCAACTTCAGGATGAGGCTAAGCAGTGGTGGAGAGCTTATGTGGAATGCAGATCTTCAGCTTTATCCCCACTCACTTGGACACAGTTTCATGCCCTATTTTTGGAAAAGTATGAGCCCCAGACTTTGAGAGATTTCAAGAAGAATGAATTCTTGGCTTTAGAGCAGGGTGGTATGTTTGTAGCTGCTTATGAGGCTAAGTTCCATGGTTTGTCTAGATATGCTACTCAATTGGTGGTTACTAAGAAGGAAAGGATCCGTTTATTCGTTAAGGGACTGAACTCTGAGTTACAGGTATTATCTGTGCACATGACTTCTGCAGGGAAAAGTTTTAATGAGGTAACAAATTTTGTGAAGAAAGTGGAATGAGTGAGGTGCGATGGGTAGGCTAAGGTGCTGGCTAAGAAAGTTAAGAGCACAAGTAACTTTTAGGGTTCCTATTCCAGAGGTTCAGGGAGGCCGACACTTGCAGCCCGACCAATTAAGTCTGCTATGCCCGCTTCTACAAGTAATTACTAAGGAACTTCACATCATAATTTGATTCAATATATCTAAGGAGCCGCACCTTCGGCGCGCTGCAGGCCATCATTTGATCGCACTTGTTATAATTGTGGAGAACTAGGGCACATGAGGAGTGATTGTCCCCACCCGCGTATGATAGATTCCGCGCAGCAAAAGATTAGAGCAGTGGTACTGATGAGTCCATAATTTGGACTCTTTTAGGGCTTTATTTTGATAAATTTAGTGTCCTCGAATGCATATTTTGTCTCAATAACTGATGTAAATCCTTGAGTTTCAAGTATTTGGATTTAGAGACAAAGCATGGACACTATTAGGCAAAAAAGAACAAGGCAAGCTAAAGGAATGAAGAAATAAAGACCTGATGATCGATGATGTCATTCGGTGAATCGCCAAATCGCCTAAAGTTACAGAATGCCAGAGCTAAAATGGGTGTGAATTTGGCGAGCAACAACTATATTCGGCGTATCGCTGATCTAGTCGGCGAAGTATAACCAGGTCACCAAAAGTGCTAAAGAAGATTCAAGCAAGTGCTGATGGGCGAGATGGAAGGACAAATGGTGAATTGCGGAGTCATTCGGTGACCCCAATCTGGATCGCCTAAAGTTTTAGTAGCCAGACCAAGAAAAAGCAAAAAATAAAGGCGAGATGAAGAACAATCGGCGATTCGCTAATCTGTCAGCGACACCAGACTTACTTCGCTGAGTGGTCATAAACAGTGACATTTCAGACTTCTTTAAATTAGTTTTGGCTAGAGAGATAAATTCATTCAGAACGTGTGGAAGGAATTTCTTAGAGAGAAAAACACTACCAAAGGGTTTAGTTAGTGATTTTAGCAAGATTTTGAGAGAGATTTTGTAAGAGAGGAAATTATCAATTGATTTTCATCTATAATTCTCATTTTATACCCAACTATGGGAGTGACTATTGATTTTGATTTTCTTATTTTTGAGATGAGTGGCTAAACCTCTTTACTTGGGGTTTTGATCATGAAGCCAATTTTTGAATTTACTTAGTGGGTGTTTGTTAGTTGCGAAGAATGGTGTTAATTTGAAGTGGGTCTAAGTTGTTGCTGTGTTTCGAGGTTGAATTGCACGACTTCGTGTATCAATTTCAGTGTTGTGCACTTGCTCGAGAGAGAGGTGTGGAACCAAGGTGGAAATCTTAGCATCCTTAGTAGTGGGTTTTCTTGGTTTCAGCTCGAGAGAGTGAAACAAGTGATCCTTCCTTTGTGTTCATCTTGAGAGAGTGGATTTGATAAGGGTAAAGAGCTGGGCCTCTTTCGATTGGTGTTGAAGTTCGAGAGAATTCAACATAGAAAAGGTAATTGTTCGAGAGAAAGTTATATATGGTTCGACCTACGCACAACAAATTATCCCATCATGAGCAGTAACGTTTATCCACTTCATTGAGATTCAATAATTGGCTGATCAATTCCCCAAGCTTTACTCTAATATTTGATTGTTTGTGTTGAAGTATAAATTTGGATTGGTAGTTCAAACCCGAAATTTGAGATTTGAACATTTATTGTGCAAGAATTGTTTGATTTAAGAGGTTGTCATTGTACTTTTATTATTGAATTTGAAGGAAGTACTACTCCCTGTGGGATCGACCCCAACTCACGTAGTTGGGTTATTATACTGACGAACAATCGTTGGCATTTAGTATTGGATGAAATGCCTTGATACGTTAATCAAAATGGCGCCGCTGCCGGGGAGTAGTGTTACTTAGAATTCTTTGATTGAAGATTTGACACTCTCGAATTCGTTGGCTGTAGTTGAATTAGTTTTAGCTGCTTTGTGTAAGTGTTGGTTGGACTACGTAGAAGTGAACATGAGTGAGGAAGAGATGAATGACAACCAAGCAGGTCATCGAGATGGTATAGACGACATCAATAGTGTCTACAACCCAGCTCAATCGGGTGGAATGGGTGCAATTTGCATCCCACAAACTAATGAGAATGCGATGTTTGAAGTCACTAGCACAACTCTTCATCTTCTCCAAATGAGGGGACTATATGGAGGGCTAGATCATGAAGACCCGCATGAGCATGTGAGAAACTTTATAGAGGTTTGCAGCCTTTTTTTATTCAAAAGTGTGTCACATGAGTCAATTCGCATGTGGTTATTTCCACTGTCCTTAACGGGAGAAGCTAATAAGTGGTTAGCCGAGTTACCAAATGATTCCATCACATCAGGGGAGGAGTTGGTTATAGCATTTAACACAAGATTCTTTCCTCCATCAAGGATGATGAAACTTAGAGACGAAATTCAAAGTCTCAAGCGATGGGAGAGGGAACCCATCCATGAAACGTGGGTGAGATTCAAGAAACTCCTACTTAAATGCCCAACTCATAGGCTACCAAATAATTTGTTACTTCAATATTTCTACCGGAGTCTCGATTCGGTTAATAAATAAGTGGCTGATCAATTGGTACGAGGAGGAATAATGTTACAATCATTTGAGGTAGCTTTGTTTCTTCTAGATGACATGACTAGAATAAACCAAGCATAGTGCACCAAAGAGGATCAAGTCTCTCCATTTCATTTTAGATTAACGCAAAAGCAACTTGATAAAGAGAGAGAGAGAGAGATGAGAACATCAAGAAGATGTTGACACAAATGGAAGTTCTACAAGAGCAAATGAAAGGGACATGTGGAGTGTTTAGAGTTGAAGAGGGTTCTTCTTCCGGTTACTCAAGGTTGGGGGAGAATCAAGGTTGGAACTCCAAGAGATATGAGGAGGGTTACCACCCACACTATCTACAGCGAGGTGAAAATCAAGGTTGGAAGTATCTTAAGGGAGAAGAACAAAGGAGATACTCTCAATATTGGGCCGAGCAAAATGATTATTGGAGAAGGGAAGATGATTATGAGGAGAACCATACTCACTCAAGTGAAAGCCCAAAATCAAAAGGGAGTGCAAGCAGTCCCCGGGTGAATGACTTGTTGTCACGCATACTTGACAAAGTTGAAGGTTCAGATTATTTGTTGAAAGGGATGAAAGATGACTTTTCATCATTGAACAGTAAAGAGAACTCTCATGCCGACGCCATCAAGACACTTGAAGGACAACTTAGTTTATTATTAGCTAGTTAAAACAAAAGATAACGATGGAAGATGACGATAGAGGGCTGGCTGTGGTTACTCGTAGCAGAAAGGTGGCAATAGGTAATGTGATGGGAAATGAAGATGCTCAAAAGCATGAAGAAGGTAAAGGCATGGAGGAACAAGAGTTACTTATTCATCAAAACCTTGCCAAAGAACTAGAAAAGGAAGCGGAACAATATGTTCAAATTCCAAAAGTCATACAACCTTTACCCAAAATACCTCCACCATTTCCCCAACGTTTAAAGAAGAAAAATGAAGATAAGAAGTTCAAGAAGTTCTTGTCAGTGTTCAAGATGCTATCAATCAACCTCCCCCTTGTAGAAGCATTGTTGGAAATGCCGGGATACGCCAAGTTCATGATAGAGTTGGTCTCGAAGAAGAGGAGTTTGGATTTTGAGACAATTGAAGTTTCCCATAATTGCAGTGCAATTATGACTAAGTAGCTGATAAAAAAGAGAGAAGATACCGGGGCATTCACCATTCTGTGCACCATAGGCATGCTCCAATTCGCTAAAGCTTTATGCGACCTAGGAGCAAGCATCAACTTAATGCCCTATGTGATATACAAACAACTTGGGTTGGGTGAACCGAAAGCAACCACAATGAGACTATTGATAGCAGACCGTTCAATCAAACATCCCCTGGGGATAGTTTATTACATCTTGGTGAAGGTCGATTGGTTCATTTTTCAGACTGATTTTGTTATTTTAGATTGTGAAATAGATGCTGAAATTCCCATTATTTTGGGAAGGCCATTCTTAACAACCGGGAGAGCATTGGTGGATGTTGAAAGTGGAGAATTGAGGTTTCGGGTGAACGAAGATGAAGTAGCTTTCAACATTTGCAAATCCATGAAACACCCAAGTGATATTCATGTGGTGTCTATTGATGATATTATCGATGAGGCGGTAGCTAGTGTATGCCATTTGATGTGCATGAATGAACCCCTTGAAGTTGTACTTACTAATTATGATGAATCCGAAATTCAGGGCTATGAGAGCTTCTTTGACAGGTTTAGGAGGGTATTCAAAGACTCCAATCAAGTTGGACATTGACCTAAAAAATAAAGAGTCCTCCCGCAAAGCTATCAATAGAAGAACCACCTAATCTGGAATTGAAAGTAGTTCCCTCTCATCTCTGATATGCCTTCTTGGGGGCAAATAACACTTTACCGGTGATCATTGCAACTGACTTGCTTGATGAGTCCACAATTTGTAATTTTTTAGGGCTTTATTTTGATAAATTTAGTGTCCTCGAATGCATATTTTGTCTCAATAACTTATGTAAATCCTTGAGTTTCAGATATTTGGATTTAGAGACAAAGCATGGACACTATGTGTTGAGTCATTGATCTCAACCATACACACTCTCGAATGGCTTCATTTATCTCTGCAGGATTTGAAGAAGTAACAACTATTGTTTGCTTCATCTAACGCCATGATATAGTTGTACATCCATATGTAAATAAATAGCCTATCTGAGATCGGGCATTATGTGGGTCAGACAAATAGCCAACATTTGCGTAACCGATCAATTCTGACTTGGATGCATTAAAATACAACAATTCCATATCAATTGTTCCTTGAAGATATCTGAATATATGCTTAACACCTTTCCAATATCTTCTTGTTAGACATGAGCTGAATCTAGCCAATAGGCTTACTACGAAACAAATATCTGACCGGGTATTGTTGGCAAGGTACATTAGTGCCCCAATAGCACTGAGATATGGTGTTTCATCACCAATAATCTCTTTATCCTTTTCTTGAAATCGGAATGGATCTTTATTTATATCAAGAGATCTCATAACCATCGGGGTACTTAATGGATGTGATTTATCCATCTAAAATCGCTACAAAACCTTTTCAGTATATGTTAATTGATGGATAAATATTCTTTCATTTGTCAAATGTTCAATCTAAAGGCCAAGACAAAATTTTGTCTTACCAAGATCTTTCATTTAAAATTCTTTCTTCAAACACTCAACAACTTTTGAAAGCTCTTTAGAAGTTCCGATGATGTTCAAGTCATCAACATAAACAAATATTTTTACAAATTCAGATTTTGACCTTTGTGTAAAAATACAAGGACAAATAGGGTCACTCTTATACCCTTCCTTTAGCAAGTATTCGCTAAGACGATTATACTACATTTGCCCTGATTGTTTCAATCCATATAAGGATTTCTGAAGCTTTATTGAACAACTTTCTTTTGAATTTTTATATGCTTCAAGCACTTTGAGTGCTTCAGGGATTTTCATAAAAATATTGTGGTCTAGTGAGACATATAAATAGGCTGTGACAACGTCCATTAGATTCATTTCAAGCTTTTCATGAACTGTCATATTTGTTAGATACTTGAAGGTAATTGCATCTACCATATGAGAATATGTCTCCTCATAATCAATGTCAGGCCATTGTGAAAATCTTTGTGCCACAAGTCGTGTTATATCTTACGACTTTATCATTTTCATTGCGTTTTTGCACAAAACCCCACTTGTATCCAATTGGCTTGACACCTTCAGGTGTTCGGACTATTGGTCCAAAAACTTCACGGTGTTCAAGTGAAGCCAATTCTGTTTGAATTGCTTCCTTCCATTTTGAGCATTCATTTCTCTGTCTACATTCATTGACATATCTTGGTTCTAAATCCTCATCTTGTTGCATTATTTCAACTGCAACATTATAGGTAAACATATTATCCACCACAATATTATTTCGATTCCACCTTTTTCTCGTCGAGACATAATTTATAGAGATTTCCTCATTCACCTTATTTTCAGTTACATGGACCTCCTCAGTAGTTTCATTATTTATTATGTCTCGGAGCTCTTCATGAGAAATTACCTCCATATTATGATCATCTTAATCATTTATTCCTTTCCTTTTTTGAGGATTTTTATCCTTGGAACCAATTGGTCTGCCACGTTTTAAGCTTGGTCCAGACTCGTTTGCCTTAACATTTTGTGCGAGGATCTAAATGAGAGAATGAGAGTGAATTCCAATCTATCTCATTTCCCAACTGCTTTTGTTCTCCCCCTAATGTTGGGTATACTGATTCATCAAAATAACAATCAGCAAACCTTTTCGTAAATAAATCTCCAGTTCTAGGTTCCAAATATTTTATAACAAAGCAAAATTCATACCCAACATATATCCCCAACCTTCTTTGGGGACCCATCTTTGTGCGTTTTGGTGGGGCAATTGGACCATATACCACACAACCAAATATTCTAAGATGGGAAATGTTTGGCTCCTTACCAAAAACCAATTGCAATGGGGAGATGTAATGATAATTGGTTGGCTTTATGTGCACAAGTGTCGCTGCATGCAAAATAGCATGCCCCCAAACTGTAACAGGCAACTTTGTCCTCATCAACAATGGTCTAGCTATCAATTGAACACGCTTAATCAATGACTTTGCTAAACAATATCAAGACAATTATTCCAGTGGACAAACAATAATCATTAAATGCCTGAGATGTAAACTCACCAGCATTATCAAGACAAATTGTTTTTATTGCATAATCTGGAAATTGTGCTTTTAACCTTATTATTTGAGCCAACAACCTCACAAAAGTCATAATGCTAGTTGACAATAAGCACACATATGGCCATCTTGTAGATGCATCTATCAAGACCATATAATATTTAAATGGTCCACATGTAGGGTGAATAGGTCCACATATATCACCATCTATCCGTTTTAGAAATGCGGGGGATTCCACCCCAACCTTAGCCACTGATGGTTTGATAACCACCTTCCCTTGTGAACAAGCACCACAAGAGAATTCCTTTGATCGAAGAATAATGTGATTTTTCAAAGTATGCCCATGTGAATTCTCAATTATTCTGTGCATCATATTATAACCGAGATGGCCCAACCGGTCATGCCAAATGATAAAATCATTAGAACCAGTAAACCGTTTGTTTACTACGCCATGTGATTCAACCGTACCAATATTTGTATGGTACAACCCAGAAGAAAGTGTAGACAATTTTTCATGCACAATTTTCTTCTCTGCATTTATCGTAGTAATATAAAGGTATTCCACCTTTCCTTCATTTACAGTCTCAAGATGATAGCCATTTTGGTGAATAACCTTGAAACTTAACAAGTTTCTTTGAGACTACTACAATACAATGCATTATTAATTTTTAATAATGTCCCTCCAGGTAGTAGTAAGGCCGCTCTTCCTGAGACCTCAATCATTTTTGTACTACTGGATATTGTATCAACATATGTTTTTTTCATAATCAAATGAGAGAAATATTTATTTTCTCTTAGTATTATATGAGTTGCGGCACTGTCCAGAAGGCATATATTTTCATTACTCATCTTGGATCCAACTAAAGACTGGGAAATTTTTATTTATCTTCATAAAAACAAAAGTACATAATAAGAAGTACAGAACTTAACAAAACAAAATTTAAGCACATGAACTTTAAGTAAGACATTAAAAACACATAACAACATTATTCATTTCCCAGTTCAATTATCAATCTTCAATTGCGATCCCCAAAGAAGTCTTCAGCTTCCAGATGAGTAATATCATCGAGCCCATCAAAAGCATCATCTTTCAATGCTAAATTTACCTCAATATTCTTATCATATTTTTAGAAGACCCTGCTTGAGCATCATCTTTGAGAGTCAAATGTGACTCTACCCGGGCATTAGAAGAGGAGGCACCACCTTTCTTTCCTTTCCTTTTAAAGGAATTTTGATACAACCTGACAAAAGGCTCAGGTGTCCAACATTCATTTTTTCAGTGACCTTTAAGGCCTCAATGATGACAGTGATCGCCCTTGCCTTTTGAAGGATTATTTTAAGAACCCATATTGTTCTCCCTTTTGTTATGACCGCCACCTCGACGATTATTATATCGTCTTTTGCCTTTGCCATGCCCACACACATTATCATGGCCCCGATTACTTTGTCTTATTTTAGACTGGTAGTGCGCTCTACCTCGTGTGCCTCCGGTAATGGAGCACTTCCAATGGGACGGGCTTCAAAGGTCATTATGCTGCTCAGCCACCAGAAGGCATGAGATTAATTCAGAATATTTTTCAAAACCTTTTCACGGTATTGCTGCTATAGTATCATATTTGAGGCATGTAAAGTAGTTAGTGTCTTTTCCAACATGTCCTCATACTTTATAACTTCCCCACATAATTTTAATTGGGAAGTGATTCTAAATATAGCAGAGTTATACTCAATTACGGTTTTATAATGTTGAAATCGTAGGTACATCCACTCATAACGAGCCCTTTGCAATACCGTTGCCTTGAGGTGGTCATACCTCCCTTTTAAACCTACCCACAATTCAAGTGGATCTTTCACTGTTAAGTATTCAACCTTCAGGCTTTCATCAAGATGATGACTAAGGAAAATCATAGCCTTCGCTTTATCCTGACTTGATGCCTTATTCCCTTCGATTATACTATCACCAAGACCCTTAGTGGTAAGGTGAATTTCAGCATCAAGTACCCATGACAAATAGTTTTTTTCCAGAAATGTCGAGTGCCACAAATTCAAGCTTTGACAAATTCGACATGATGAAAACTATAATAAAATAATTGAGTTAATATCATGGTGTTTATTTGTTTATTAATGGCAAATTAATACTTTAAATAATAAAGTATAGGATGAGTATAATATATATATATATGCATGAACATTAATGTTACAAAAACATGTAAATTCACGAAGCATTGAAATGGTAAGTTTAATATATTTTCTACTTGTTTTAAGTATTTATTACTAGTTTCAATTAATGTCAAAGTTTAGTAATAATTTCAAGTTGTATTTAATACAATACTATTATTCTTTATGACACACAAAATGTATGACAAGAAATTACTTACGAGTTTTCTAACTCACATGCTATCATATTGCTTAGTATTTAATTTAGAGTTATAAGTTAGTAGCATATAAATAACATAACAATATAAGCCTAAAACGTATTGATTATTATGTTTGGTAAAGTATCATAATAATACCTAAAGCAAGTTACATATGCAGTAATTAAATTATAGATCAAAGATTTATGCAAGTCCTATTAGAGATGTTATAAACACATAAATTTATACCTGACTCTAAAAGAAAATTGATTAACTTTTAGGAAAAAAAGATAATCCCGAATTAAGTTGGTCTCAATTGGTTAGAGACTCATGCTGATAACATGTTGTAAAATGAGAGCAAAATATAATAATTCTAAACAAGTAAGGAAGACAAATGGTGATGGAAAGTATAGAGTAGAGAATAATATTTATTCTCTTTTCGTTGTGTTTCACAAGGGTGAAAGACTACCCTTTAATAGGATATTCAAACCATCCTTTTACAGCATTTGACAAATACGTTAGTGTAGTATTTAATTAATATAATAAATAGATACATTACGTTAGGAATAGATCAAGAGAAACATCCACAATTAAATGGATTTGTAACATAAAATTATATTTCTGATTTTTAATTTTTAAAAAAAGTCATGTAGGGGTATATATAATCCTTCTAGCAAAGTTTAATGTATATTTTAATCTTTTTCATGCAGAAATTGTTTTTTGACTTCTTTGATTATCATTATTTGAGTTTCTTATTCTTATTTTATTTTTTCTTCATTCTTTAGTGTAAAGAAAAAAAAAACTAATATTTTTGTGACTATATTATAATTTAAAACTATTTTTTTTGGCTATATTATAATTTAGTTTTGTATTTGAAAAAAAATTAGGTCCTTTATAATGTAAATTTTACAAGAAAATTAGTGAAACATAAATAAATTTGACCATCAAAATAATAAATCTGAATTAGTCATTGAAATAAAAAAAATCAAAAAAATATTCGTGAGGGGTATTAAATATATCCATATTTTAAAAAAGAGTAGTTAATTTTTTTAATTAAAATTAATTTTTTCACTCCATTTAGAGGAAAATGGTATATGCATGGGAGTCATTTGTATAACAGTAGGGGTATAAATGTGTGACTTTGATAATGAAGGGTATATTAGCTCTAAATGACAAAGTTGAGGGGTATATTAGGCCCTTTTCCCTAAATAAATAAATAAATAATACTTCGAATAAATTATAATATAATTTTATGATTCACAATTTCTTTTTTTAAAAAAACTATCTTCAAGATATTGTTATGTTATTTTTTTGGTGAAAAGTTGGCAAATGTTGTTTTTGTTGTGACCTTATGTAGCACATTTACTACAAGTAGGGCTGGGCATAATTTGGTCGAAATCGAAAAATCCGACCGAACTGATTTTTTTTTAATTTTAGTTTCGATTTTTTGATTAAATCGGTCGGTTTCAGTATTCAGTTTTAAAATTTCAGTAATTCGATTTAGTTTTTTATTTTAACTTTTTTTTCGGTTAACCAAAAATTCGAATTTATGTAATACATTATACATTACCACATCTATATTTTTTATGCAACTACTCAGTTCTCACTTCTGAAGTCCAACCTAATAAAGTCCATTAAATTATGCATATCAGTTATCCCTAATTCCCAAAGTCCCAAAAATCTATAATCCCTAATTCACACCAAACAGCCGCGAAGAGAAGTGAAGAACAACCGCGCCCCATCGACCTGAAGGGTCACATTGTAATTTTGATGGTTCTTGTTTTGTACTGATGTTGATGTCTAATACTCTTGTTTTCTTAGCCTTTTGTTGCATCTTGAACTTGAAGTGTCACTTTGTAATTTTGCTTTTGAATAGTAAATTAGAGACTAGTGTTTCATCATTCATCTATGTGTTAATGTCTTACTGATATTCAATTACTGGATATTCCCACGAGCAATAAGCACTAAGCAGCTCAACTTGTACTTATTTTTGCATTCATGGATGTGTTCAAGATAGTCACTTAGTTTCTCAGGATAGCGTAGGTAGTACATTAGTAGACTACTAATGTAGTGTGTTGGTAATCATGGTTTATATATGTGCTAATGATATTCGAACCAAAAAAATTAACCGAATCGAAATTGCAAAAATCAATGCATTTATTTCAGTTCAGTTTTAATTCATATTTTTTTTCAAACCAAAATCCAAAAAACCGAACTGACCGAATGCCCAGCCCTAACTACAAGTAACTTTAGATCTCTTGAATTTTACCTCGTTAAAGTCCTTCTTGCGGTTGTAGCTAGGGATGACAATGGGGGTGGGGTGGATGTGGGGTGGGGTGGGTTTAAGGCTATGTGGAGTGGGGCGGGTGGGATGCGGGCAGGTTGAAGAGGTTTTTTTTTAAAAATTAATGCGGGGTTTGCGGGTATAAGTGATTTTATGTGGGTTCAAACTTCATTTAACTTTTTACATGTTATAAGAATGATATGACATCATTTATTAAGATAATTTCTATAAAACTACTAAAATATTCAAGAGAGTAAATGAAAATAGTTCAATAAAAAATAATATAATTTCTTACATGTTTCCCAATTGACCTCTACAAAATAAATTTTTAAGTTACTATCTATCACGACCCAGACCATCGTGATTGGCACCTACACTAACTCTCCGATGGGAGAACCACTACTACAACCCAAACCAAGAAACTAAACCAAAAACTAAGGCATTTAAGTTACGGAAGCAAATTAAATACTAAGGAAATAAATAGAGTTCCCATAAAATCTAACAAAAATCTAACAATAATAAACTAACATTGTGGAAGATACTCCTAGAACCTAAAAGTCAATGTACCAAAACATGTAAAGTTCAACAAGTCTAAACAAGAAGGGTTGCAACCCCAAAATAATAAATTAATAACTAACTAGAAAAGTCTAAGTCTGAAATGGTGGACATAGATGAAAGAGAACCCATGGCAGCCCGGAAGAATTGGCTCACCCTTGAATTCGAACGATCACTGATCTTCTAAGCGAGGTCCGTCAATAGCCGCTGAGGATGCTATGTACTCAATAAAGAAAGAGCAAGTGCAGTATCAGTACACAACCACAGTGTACTAGTAGTATCACGCGGCTATCCCACTAAGTGCAACATAAGTAAGTCATTACATCATTATAATCACATGCATATATCAAACATATACAATATTAACAGCATTTACGAACAACTATCGATTTCACATTTCTCAAGATACACAATTACACCAAGTCATTGGTCCTCTTATGGGACCCAAACCCAAACAGTTAGCATACCGGAATGTGGTACCCGATCCAATAATTATGCCGGAGCGTGGCAACCGATCCCATAATTATGCTGGAATGTGGCAACCGATTCAAGTTAGCTATGCCGGAATATGGCAACCGATCCATTCAACACACCACAATCACAATCACAATCATGAGTATATTCTCAAGTTTATACAATTTAGTTATGATTCATGGCATTCATCATCCCTCTATCTCATTTCCAACAAGTGTGATCAATAATGCAACATTCACATACATAGATGTATCATAATGAAGCAAGAGCAAACATACATCACACAATCATAGAATCACAACCATCACCTACCTCAAAACAAGTTTGAAACCCTAAGAAACTTGCTTCTTCCCTTTTTGGATTAGTTCCGCTTGTTCTTGGTGTACAAACAATCAATATACTACGGGAATCAATAAACAATCAATAATTACCCAAATTACTAACAATTCTAACAACCCTAGATCACACCAATGATCCCAAGTATCTAAAACAGGGTTGTTTCCACCATAGAATCTATATCAAAACCCTCCCCCATCGATAATTACCCATTATATTACGTTCTACGGAGCGAAAAATAGTTTTGGAGAGTGAAAAGCTTACCTTTGGCCTCAATAATGGTGGAAAACTGTCAAAAGTCTCTTGGGGTTCGTTCCTTAGCTCTAAAATTGGAAAAGTGCAGAATAAAGTCATTTTGGGGTTTATTTACGACTTTAAGTCGCGTTTGGCCCACCACAGCTGCCCTCACCCCACTGTAGCGGCCACGCTAGAGCGACCAAAACCACTGCCAAAGCGGCTTGCACGAAACAGTAAGCTATTTCAATAATTCCAAAACCCCCATTTCACAACACAACTTTTACCAACGACGCTCATAAAAATATCGTTCACGCTAAGATCGATTTCGGGAGTTCTACTCACTCGAATCAATTCCGTAAAGTTGTACGGATTCCTTAGCGACTTATCTAACTAATCATGGAATCAAAATCATAAATAAGTCACCTGATTGTTACCATATTTCCCTACACCTCAATGACTCCAATTTCGTCCAAATCTAGACTAGGTTGGGAAATTCCAAGTTACTACGAAAAAGTTTTTCGACCCAAAATTTTTCCCCGTTGGCTTTTCTATAATGACGGAACCCGGTCGTTACAATAGATACCAATTTACCCATCACTCGTCTCCGAGTGACAAACTTAGGAAAAAATAGGCTAAGGAAGGAATGAAGTAGTACCTAAATCGACGAACAATTGGGGATACTTGTTTCACATGTCCCTCTCGGTTTCCCAAGTAGCTTCCTCAACTGGACGATGCTTCCATTAAACTTTCACGGACTTAATCTCCTTGGTCCTCAACTTACGCACATCACGATCAAGAATTGCAATCGGTTCCTCTTCATATTGGAGGTCTTTGTCTAACACAATTGAGTCCCACTTAATGATATAATATCCGTCACCATGATATCTCTTCAACATGGACACATGAAATACCAGATGAACTCCCAATAGGTTAGGAGGTAAAGCCCATCTATACGTTACCAATTCTACACATTCAAGAACCTCAAAGGGACCAATGTATCGCAGACTTAGTTTGCCCTTCTTGCCAAATCTCATCACCCCTTCCATGGGTGATACCTTAAGAAGAACATTCTCACCGGTTTGAAACGCCATGTCTCTTACCTTATGATCCGCATACTTCTTATGTCTACTCTGGGCTGCTAGAAACTTAGTTTGAATACTCATCACCTTATCTTGAGCATCCTTCACTAAATCGACCCCCAATGGTTTCACATCTCCATCCTCAAACCATCATATGGGTGATCTACATCCCATCCTATAGAGTGCCTCAAATGGTGCCATATCTATGCTGGAGTGATGACTATTATTGTAAGAGAACTCACATAGGGGTAAGAACTTATCCCAATGCCCTCCAAAATCAATTACACATGCCCTCAACATGTCTTCTAACACTTGAATAGTCCTCTCTGACTGCCCGTCTGTCTATGTATGGAAGGCTATACTAAAAGTGAGTTGTGTTCCAATTCATCATGTAATTTTCTCCAAAACTTGAATGTGAATTGAGTACCACGGTTTGAGATGATAGAGAGGGGCACCCCATGCAACCTCACTATCTCTTCACATAAACTTTAGCCAATTGTTCTGCATTATAATCTATTCTTACCGGAATAAAATTGGCTGACTTAGTCAATCTATCAACCACTACCCAAATAGAATCAAACTTCCCCAAAGTCTTAGGAAGACCAACCACGAAATCCATGGCTATCCTTTCCCACTTCCATTCCGAAATTGACATTCTTTGAAGCAAACCTGCAGGCCTTTGGTGTTCATACTTCACTTGCTGGCAATTTTGACACTTAGCCACAAACTCTGCTATATCCTTCTTCATGCCCGACCACCAATAAATTTGTTTCAAGTCTCGGTACATCTTGGTCACCTCCCGATGAATGGAATATCGCAAACCATGAGATTTTGCCAACAATTTCTGAATCAAGCCATCAACTCGAGGAACAAAAAATTCTTCCCTTAAAATTGAGCACACCTTCCGCATCAAAAGTGATCTTTTGTGCCTTACCAATCAGAGTCTTCTTCTTAAGTTCATTCAAATTCTCATCCTTAAATTACTTGGCCTTGATCTCTTCAATGAATATGACCCTCACTTCAATGCTAGCTAACACCCCACCTATTTTTGAGATTCCCAACTGCATGAACTTAGACTCTAAGGTCTGAATTTCCTTAGCCAAAGGTTGCTTGGTTACACTTAAGCAAGTTAAACTACCCATACTCACCTCTTTTCGACTCAAAGTGTCTGCCACCACATTAGCCTTACCCGGATGGTGTTGAATTGCGATATCATAATTCTTAAGTAACTCCGTCCACCTTTGTTGTCTAAAATTCAGATCCTTTTGAGTGAACACATGCTGTATACTACGATGATCAGTAAACACTTCACACTTAACACCATAGAGGTAATGCCGCCAGATCTTAAGAGCAAACACTACCGCTGCCAACTCCAAGTCATGTGTTGGATAATTCCTCTCATGCACCTTCAATTGATGCGAGGCATAAGTTATAGCATTCTTATACTGCATCAACACAACACCCAAACCAGAATGTGAAGCATCACAATAAACAATAAAATCCTTACCTTCAACTGGTAATGCTAGAATAGGCGCGATGGTCAAGAGAGTCTTCAGCTTTTGGAAGCTCTCCTCACATTTTTCAATCTATTCAAATGGTATCTCCTTTTTGGCAAATTAGTCAAGTGAGTGGCAATAGAAACAAAGTTCTTCACAAATCGACGATAGTAGCTAGTGAGCCCCACAAAACTCCTAACTTCAGTCACAGAGCTAGGCCGAACCCAATTCTTAACCGCCTCAATCTTTTGAGGATTTACCATTACCCCTTCTTTCGAAACTATATGTCCCAAAAATGCCACAGAAGTCAACCAAAATTTCAAAAATTTAGCATACAACCTTTGTTTCCCAAGAACAGCCAGAACAATACGAAGATGGTCGGCATGCTCTTCCTCACTTTTCGAATAGACTAAAATATCATCAATAAAGACTATAACGAAAGAATCAAGAAATGGCTTGAACACCCCATTCATTAAACTCATAAAAGCTGCAGGCGCATTAGTCAAGCCAAAGGACATAACTAGGAACTCATAATGCTCATATCGGGTTCTAAACGCTGTCTTGGGCACATCCTGAGGCCTAATTTTCAACTGATGGTAGCCAGACCTTAGATCAATCTTGGAGAAAATTTATGCACCTTGTAATTGGTCAAAAAGATCATCTATTCGAGGTAAAGGATACTTCTTTCGAATGGTGACCCTATTCAATTGTCGGTAATCTATACACATTCTCATACTACCATCATTTTTCTTAACAAACAAAACTAGAGCACCCCATGGGGAAGCACTAGGATGAATAAATCCCTTATCAAGAAGCTCTTGGATTTGAGCCTTAAGCTCTCTTAATTCCGCTGGAGCCATGCGATATGGAGGGATAGAAATAGGGTGCGTACCAGGTTCTAAATCAATGCAAAGTCTATATCTCTATCCGGAGGCATACCAGGCAAGTCATTAGGAAACACTTCTCTAAATTCTAACACCACAGTAATAGACTCAATGGATGGAATCTCAATTTCAACATCTCTAATATGAGCCAAATAAGCCAAACAATCCTACCCTATCAATTTCCTAGCCCGAATGAAGGATATGATCTTAGCTTGCTTAGGATTGTATCTCCCTTCCCACTCTAATTTTTCCCTTCCTGGAATTTCTAGAGTTACAGACTTAGTATTACAATTAAGCACAACATAATAGGGGGACAACCAATTCATGCCTAAGATTATATCAAAATCAGCCATATCCAAAATCACCAAATCATCCTAAGTCTGAAAACCCATAAACAAAATAGGACAAGCACGATAGACATGAGTGACTATGACTGACTCTCCAACTGAGGTAGAAACATGGATAGGGACATCAAGTATATCACAAATCATAGCAAATTCTGAGGCAAATCGCACGGATATATATGAATAAGTAGAACCCGGATCAAATAACACATTAGTCATCCGGTTACTGACAAGAATAGTACCTGTGATCACCGCGTCTGACGCTTCTGCCTCATTCTTGCCCAAAAAGGCATAACACCGAGCCCTATCATCTTGTCGAGCCACTTCCTTGCCTGGTTGCACGTTACCCCTACCTGCATTACCATTTCCTCTACCTCCACGACCTCACTGATTACCTCCTCGCCCACCTTGTGGACGCCCTCAACCATTATTACCATTCCCTATGGGTACCACTGCTCTAGACTTCTACTGCGCAGAATCTAACACACAAGGGTAGGGACAATATCTTCTCATATGCCCAGGTTCACCACAGTTGTAACATGTACGATCAAAAGATGGTCTGCCGCCCATCGAAGGTGCGACTCCCTGGCTATCCTGAATCGAATTATGAGATGGAGTTCCTGAGTAATTACATGTAGAGGCGGGCATAGCGGACTGAATTGGCTTGGCTGCAAGCGTTGGCCTCCCTTAACCTCTGGAGTAAGAACATTGAAAGTTCCCTGAATTCTTGGCCCTTTTTTTCCAATGCCTTAGTCTGACCGTCTTGCCTCACCCCCTCTACTTTCTTAACATAGTCTATTACCTCATTAAAGCTCCTCCCTGTAGAGGTCATATGAACAGATAATAACTGCAACTCAGAATTTAGTCCCGTAATAAATAAATGGATCCTCTCTTCCTCAGTAGTCACTAACTGTGTAGCATATCTAGATAATGCATGGAACTTGGCGTCATAAGCAGCCACAGACATACCACCTTGTTCCAAAGCTATAAATTCATCTTTCTTACGATCTCTCAAAGTTCTAGGCACATATTTTTCCAAGAACAGAGCATGAAACTGGGTCCAAGTGAGTGGAGGTAAAATTGAAGATCTGCATTCCATGTAAGCTCTCCACCACTGCTTGGCCTCACCTTGAAGCTAAAAAGGCATGAACTCAACCCTATGCTGATGGACAATTCCCAACTTATGAAGCCTCTCATAGCAGTCTAAGATAAACTCATAAGCATCCTCATTCTCAGAACCAAGAAATACAGGAGGCTTTAGCTTCAAAAACTTAGTCAACATTTCATGCTTATTACCAGTCATAACAGAACCCCACAAAGGACGGAAGAAAGCATCATTACCTACATTCCCTCCCACCTTGGGAACAGTGATAGCAATAGGAGGATTGGCGGGAGCTTGAGTTGCTTGAGCAGAAGGAGGCACTCCAGGACCAACCAACCCTTTCAGGAATGACATGATTTGTTGGGCTAACACTGGGTCTATAGGGGGAACACCAGTAGTCTCAGCCTCCACCTCTTCCTCTTGTCCAACCTCCTCAACATTCTCAACATTCTCAACATCAACATTCTCCTCTATCTCTTCATGATGTACGAGAGGGGCCTCATTTTGGGGAACATTTTAGACCGGTACCCCATCTCTAGCAGGCGCTACTCTTCCACGGCCTCTACCTCTAGCTCTTCCTCTACCTCTGCCTCGATCGCGACCTCTTGCTGCAGATTCCTCAGCTAGAGCATTAACGGGAGCTACGGGCCTAAAGTCGTTGTATCTAGTGTTAACCATCTGTGGATAGAAGAGCGAAGGAGGTTAGATACCAATTTGAATCGACAGATACTAATTGGAATTAAGTTATAGCATGAAAGGAGACAAGAGAAAACAGAGAGATTTCCTAAAGTCCTGTAGCCTCTCGAAGAAAAGAAAAGGCGTCCCCGTATTGTTCCGCGAGACTCTACTAGACTCATTTTGGTACATCGAGATCATTGAACCTAGGCTCTGATACCAACTTTGTCACGACCCAGACCATCGTGATTGACACCTACACTAACTCTCCGATGGGAGAATCACTACTACAACCCAAACCAAGAAACTAAACCAAAAACTAAGGCATTTAAGTTACGGAAGCAAGTTAAATACTAAGGAAATAAATAGAGTTCCCATAAAATCTAACCAAACCCTAACAATAATAAACTAACATTGCGAAGATACTCCTAGAACCTGAAATTCAATGTACCAAAACATGTAAAGTTCAACAAGTCTAAAGAAGAAGGGATGCAACCCCAAAATAATAAATTAATAACTAACTAGAAAAGTCTAAGTCCGAAATGGTGGACATAGACGAAAAAGAACCCATGGCAGCCCGAAAGAATTGGCTCACCCTTGAATTCGAACGATCACTGATCTTCTAATCGAGGTCCGTCAATAGCCGCTGAAGATGCTATGTACTCAATAAAGAAAGAGCAAGTGCAGTATCAGTACACAACCACAGTGTACTGGTAGTATCACGCGGCTATCCCACTAAGTGCAACATAAGTAAGTCATTACATCATTACAATCACATGCATATATCAAACATATACAATATTAACAGCATTTACGAACAACTATCAATTTCACATTTCTTAAGATACACAATTACACCAAGTCATTGGTCCTCTCATGGGACCCAAACCCAAACAATTAGCATACCAGAATGTGATACCCGATCTAATAATTTTGCCGGAGCGTGTCAATCGATCCCATAATTATGCCGGAATGTGGCAACCGATTCAAGTTAGCTATGCCGGAATATGGCAACCGATCCATTCAACACACCACAATCACAATCACAATCATGAGTATATTCTCAAGTTCATACAATTTAGTTATGATTCATGGCATTCATCATCCCTCTATCTCATTTGTAACAAGTGTGATCAATAATGCAACATTCACATACATACATGTATCATAATGAAGCAAGAGCAAACATACATCACACAATCATAGAATCACAACCATCACCTACCTCAAAACAAGCTTGAAACCCTAAAAAACTTGATTCTTCCCTTTCCGGATTAGTTCTGCGTGTTCTTGGTCTACAAACAATCAATATAATACGGGAATCAATAAACAATCAATAATTACCCAAATTACTAACAATTCTAACAACCCTAGATCATACCCATGATCCCAAGTATCTAAAACAGGGTTGTTTCCACCATAGAATATATATCAAAACCCTCCCCCATCGTTAATTACCCATTCTATTACGTTCTACAGATCGAAAAATAGTTTCGGGGAGTGAAAAACTTACCTTTGGCCTCAAGAATGGTGGAAAACTATCAAGAGTCTCTTGGGGTTCGTTCCTTAGCTCTAACATTGGAAAAGTGCAGAATAAAGTCGTTTTGAGGTTTATTTACGACTTTAAGTCGCGTCTGACCCACCACAACTACCCTCACCCCGCTGTAGCGGCCCCGCCAGAGCGACCAAAACCACCGCCAAAGCAGCTTGCATGAAACAGTGAGCTATTTTAATAATTCCAAAACCCCCATTTCACAACACACCTTTAACCAACGACACTCAAAAAAATACTATTCATGCTAAGATCGATTCTGGGAGTTCTACTCACCCGAATTGAATTCCGTAAAGTTGTACGGATTCCTTAACAACTTCTTTAACTACTCATGTAATAAAAATCATAAATAAGTCACCCGATTGTTAACAGATTTCCGTACACCTCAATGACTCTGATTTTATCCAAATCTGGACTAGGTTGGGAACTTATAAGTTACTACGAAAAAGTTTTTCGACCCAAAATTTATCCCGTTGGCTTTTCTATAACGACGAAACCCGGTCGTTACACTATCCTATTAAATTAATACAACGTAATGAAAAAAGAATTTATTTTATGAATTTTATTTTTAATATCAAACTTAACTAGAAAAAAATATATTAAAAAATTTATATCGGGCGGGTTCATGCGAAGCTAGTTTATGCGCGGCATGTTGAAAATGAAAAAAGTTGTTATGCAAGGCGGGGCGGGGCAGATTAAAATTTTGCGGGTTAAGCTCATCCGGCCCCACCCCTACCCGCACTGCCCCATTGCCATCCTTAGTGGTAGTTTAGTGATATAGCCTCTTTATGTTTGGTGATAACACCATTTATCTCAAAACATGTATAAAATTGATATTAATAAAACTTAAAAAAAGAAAAGGATAACTTATCAATTATATAATACACTAGATACAAAAGCCCGGACAAGTCCAGGCCCAATATTATTATTTTATTTGTTTAAATTTATGATTTTTTTGTTAATTATTTTTAAAATATTTTTTAACGTACTTTCTAAATAATATATGTGACACGTATGATATTTTAAGAGTTAATCAATTTTTAATATATTTTAAGTACGTAACTTTAAAATATTATATGTTATTTTTCATGTCTCAATTTATACTTGGCACATGTGAAATTTCAAGAATTAACCAAATTTTTAATATGTTTTAAAATACTTTAGGTTGTATAGTATTCTTAACGTAATTTTTAGATTATATATGTTAGTCATGTTGTCCCAATTTATGTGACACATGTGAAATTTTGAGAGTTAATCACATTTTAATATGTTTTTCAAATATTTTAGGTTGTTAAAATGTATGACTAAATTAATTATATAAAAATACAGAAGAAAAATGTCATAAGCTTTGTAAAAATTAATTAATATAACAACATAGGAGCAAAATGAACAATGAAATAAACTAATGTTGCCACAAAGATTTGAATTGTAGACCTTTGACATATAATGCCAAGCTACAACCAACAGGCCAAGAAGCTGAATTAGTGGTGAAGCACACAACTGAAGAATACATATTGACACCCAACTGTGTGCTTAGTGCCACTTATATATCAGCAGTAGATTTATTATGTTATTCACAAATATACCAACTACCAATTACAGTAAAACCAATTTAACTGTAATTATTTGATATATTAATCTTCATATAAACATCAGGTTATTTTTATATAATACGATACATATTGTGGTTTATAATTGTTGCCCAACTACTTTTCAATCCAAGAAAGGAAATTTTGATCAACACTATGTAACACAATTATTCTTAGCACTAATGTTATTTACAAATATATCAATTAATATTTTGCAAAAAATTAATTATTCTACAATATATTGAAATATCAAATTTTATATACTCACCGATTAATATTTATATAAATTGGTGTAATTTGTGGTTTTATAGTTGATGACCACTACTATTCAATCCAAAAATATGGATCTCATCTGCATTTGAACAATGGTGCACCAAAGTTAATCTTAGCTATGATATTATTCACAAATATACCAACTACTTATTCAAATAGAATCAATTTACCTACAATTATTTTAACAAATTAAACTTCATATAAGCATTGACTTATTCTTATATAAAGTGCTATGAATTGTGATTTTTAATTAGTGTCCTACTATTGTTCAATCCAAAAAAATGATTTTTTGACAAAAATAAGTCATTATTTTAATCAATTCACCAAATTAATACACTTTTTAAATTTTTTACAAAATTAGAATAAACATATTTGATAGTAGCGTATTAGGTATTATTTTGTTCAAAAATATTTAATGATAAAAAGACAAATGACTGACGGAATAAACAGAAGTAAAACGTTACTGAGAGTAAAGTTTTAAGGTTAAAATGTTACAACAATAACATTTTAACTTTAAAAAGTAACTTATCCCCAAACTTAAAACAAATGATGTTGTTTGCATCACCATGCTGCACGTTTCAAAACCCTTATGCAACCTCCAAATTAGATTTATGACATTCCCAACCCTCGCTGCTCTGTTCCTAATCTGCTGTCAGTGAATTGTCCAAAAAATGAGATTCAGGACAAATTTACTGCGGTAAGTCTTTCGAAAAGCTTGAAACGAAGTTTTTTTTTTTTTTATGTTTGAGGTATATTTTTTCTTTACATAGTAGAAATGCTTGGATTACATTTCAATATTCCCACAATTTAGACTACATATTGTTCATGATTCTGTCTATCTAGATTTGATAATTAGTTGAAACCTAGTTTCAAAAAGGATTAAGGGCCATTTTTTTTCTTGTGAATGTGTCACCTATATTGTTAAGGGATGAGGTATGAAATTATCAAAATGGTCCTTACTGTATGGACCTTGATTCCACTTGCTCCTTAATATATGAACTTGGTGGAAATCGTCCTTTATGTATGATAATAAAATGTGATCAATTTGGTTCTTCACCCTAAAATTAACATATTCCTTTTTTTTTTTGCATTCAAAATAGATGAAATATCTAAAAGATGGCTCGTTCAAGACTTGTTTCCTTCTCCCTATTTCCAATGGCATTCAAATTTTTCTTACAAAAATAATTCATTTAATGGACATACCTCACTTCTTGTTCATTCAATTTTTTGATATCAAAAAAGTTGATGTGTCTCCATTTACTCATTCCCTCTAATGAGCTTTTTTCTCCTGACATTAGATATTCTTTTGATGTACTCCTTAATTATATATTTGAATAGTATATATTGTTATTATGTGTGCAATTTATCCAATTCTATGTGCTCTTTTTATGGTTGTCTTATTGATGACCACTTTGTTCTTGTCTTTCCATGGATTGAAGTTGTAACTCCCAGTTATAAGATATATTATAGATGTATGCGACACATAAAACTGGAGTTAATCGTTGTTGATAAACCTACAGTATGTGAGACAAAACAAGTTGAATCTGTATTGAAGTACAAGTGGATTAAATGGGGTTTCTTTGATTATTCTAAGAATGAGATTATGTGGAAGCAAAGGAAGGATATTTCAGGGGATTAAGAAGGATGACATGTTATGTATTATGTTTATACCGAGAAGAATGGAAGGGTGGTTCATGTTATAGGAGTCCAAGTTTGAGGTCCATCCCATATTTTTTATATTAGTCAATATTTGCTACTCAATTGCTGCAAGCAATTGTTAAAAAGGATTAGTGACAACAAATATTGAAAAAAGAAATTGCTACAAGAGTTGAAAATAAAAGATTTGGTGGTTGAAAAATAATTGGTAAGATTTGTAACCTTTTGAAATTTGCTACATTTGCCTATGTCATTAGTGACATAGGCATGATTTTCTCTTCCTATAAATATGTAACACCCCAGAAATTTTTTGAACTAAGACTCAAACCCTTCTTCGCTGTGAGTAGGATTTTATCAAGGAATTTCAAAAATTTTAAGTGTTAAGGTCAGGTCATTAGATATAGTACCTTGAGTTCCAAAAAGAATTAAAGAGAATTTATTCAAGTCATTCCTTAGTTTTTTTAAGTTTTGGGTCAACTTCAAATGGTCATAACTTTCAGTACAGGATGAGTTAAGAGACCTATAAGATATTAAATGAAAGATCTTCGAGTCCTCTTTCCAATGCCACTGAGTTTGCTAATTTTTGAGCTCGTATGAGGGAGATATGCCCTTTTGAAGTCAGGCTGTTCATTTAAGGAAAGTTACCCGAAAATAGAAAGGGTATTTTAGTCTTTTCCTTACCCCCACTTATTCTAAACGCGAATTACACCCAATTAAGGGTCTAAATTGATTAGAATCATTTTTATTCATCCCCAAAAGCATTTAGGGTTTTAGAGAGAAGATTCAAGAGGAGAAAAAGTTCAAAGTTTAAAGCGTTCATCCAAGAAATTTAAGATTTCGCCAAGAACCTAGTTCTCTGAGGTATGTAAGCTTCCATAGTGTTGGGTTTGTTCACCCACATGCCAATCATGAGTTTATTTTATGAATTTCATCCATGAGATTGAGTATGTTGATAATCTTGTTGAGTTTTTGAGGTTTTGTGCTTCATTCTTTGATAATGAAGTTCTTGTTGAGTTCTTGAGGTGAGAGTCGCGAATTTCTTGACTAATATAAGGCTCAAAACAATCATATTTTCAACTTGTAATCCATCATTCTCTTCTCTCTCAAACCCTAGGGAAAAACCCTAAGGAAAAATCAAAGTAGAAAACTCCATTCAAGATTCTTTCAATATTTTTTCAAGATTCTTCTTCAATGTAAGTCCTTCTCCAAGAATTTCATTCTTTCCAACTCAAATTCCTTCGTGAAATTATGAATCACAAATGAAAATAATAATTCTTGGTCATAGGGTTTCAAGAAACTAATTCAAGAATCTCAAGAAAGGTTTTCTTGATTGTTTACCTTTAAGCTAGGGTTTCAAAACTTCTAATCAAAATTCTTCTTTAAGATTCTTTAAGATTCTTCAAGAACCTTGTTCTTCTAGGTATGTAAGGCTATCATAGTGTTGGATTAGTTCGTCCTCACGCCCTACATCTACTTTCAGATCAGTAAAAGAGTAATCTAGGATTCTTTTCTTAGATTTGAGTATTCTTGAGATAAGTTGATTTTGAGTTCTTGAGTTTCACGTTTCTTTAAAAATTCTATTCCTAATAATTGAGTTTCTATATTGTTATTGAGATCCTAGAGTTGATTTGTTCATGTCTATATTTCAGCATGAACCCTATTTTAAGTTATGAATTTTGAAAAGCTTTTTTTTTTTAAAGCCAAAACTTGAGTTCTTAAACAGAGTTTTGAGAAAGTAAGTATGAGAATAAGAAGAGTCGTATACATGAGTCCATATTGTTATGTTGACCCTTGTGTCAAGCCGTTCACGCCCATAAATTCCACATGAACTCCATAAATTGAGTATCTTTGAGAGGAGTAGTATCTTCAAGTTCTAAGTTCTTGAGTACTTAGTTCCTAACCCTTTTGAGATTATATTCCTAATTGTGGGACTACTACATGTCATCCATGAAGGTCCTTGAGTTGAGTTGTTCATGCCCATAATTCCGCATGAACCCTATGAGTCGAGCAGTCTCGAGATAAGTAGTATCATTGAGTCCTTGAGTTAAGAGTTGTTGAGTTCCGAGTATTGAGTTCTATATATATGGTTATTGAAAACCTTGAATTGAGTCATTCACGTCCATAATTCGGCATAAACCCTATTTTGAGAAGTCTTTTACAATCACTTTAAACTTGTTTTAAGACTTGAGCACTTGAGTTTGAGAAAGAGTAGCGTTGAGTTCATTTTTTCAAAATGAATATATGGGAACTATGTATTCCAAGGACTAAATGCTTTTACATTTAAGCAGAGAGGAAACACCGATTTCCAAAAGAGTTTCATGAGAAGTTTTTACAGAAAGAGATATGTTTTTAAACATATGAGCTAGTTATATTTTGGGAGTAGTATTGAGCACCGATATGGGGAGAGTTTAGACAACTCACATCCCCCATAAACCATGTAGCCAACGTGGGTAGAACGGGTCATACTTTTTAGATGATTCCTTAATGCTTTTTAGCATAGACTAGTGGATCCACTTAGTAGTAGGTTATATACCCTGGGAAAGTATAGGATAGTTCTAGCAGCGTGGCTAGACGTTGTATCATCACATAACTTATAGTGATGGTTGTCGGTTAGAGAATCTCCCACAGAGTTACTTTATATTTTTATATACAAACAAAGTTATTATTGTATTTTCATACAATTGAGTTTTCATTGTATTTTTGCATTCAATTGAGTTATTGCCTATTGTTTTAAAAGCTTCCCAAATATTGCATATTTTATTGTTGCTGAGTATTTTTAGTTTGAGTTGAGTATCTTGAGTCAGAATTGAGCACCTTATTGTTGAGTTGAGCCCTATTTCTCTGAGTTGAGTTGAACTATTGTTTCACAAGTTGAGTCTCTTATTATTGAGTTGAATTATGTTTCATTGAGTTGAGAAGAGGTAAGTATGTTTCTTTTCCATCAGTTCAAGCTTATGCTTATGCTTTAGAATTCCCCTCACATGCTCGTACATTCCATGTACTGAGCCATTTGGCCTACATCATTTCATGATGCAGATACAGGTATTCAGGATCATCATCAAGCATTTCGTTGAGGTCATGTGTTATTCCATTTAACTTTGGTGAGCCATCTTATATTCCGGAGGACTTCACCTTTATCCTATAGTTAGTAGTTTTGAGATGTCGTGAGTCTTGTCTCGATATCCTTCTGTAATAGTAGAGGCTTCATAGATAGACAAAGTTGAGGAGTTTCTGTATTTACTTTTATTTTGAGTATTGTACAAACTTTTAAAAGGGTTGAGTATTTCGTTTCAATGAAATTTAATTAAGTTTTAAGTTTTGTATGCTTGAGTTAGTCTTCTGCGTGTAACCAGCCAGGATGAGGGTTCACTTGGGGGACCAACAATGATTCTTGAGTGTCGGTCACGCCTAGGGTGTAGGCTCGGATCGTGACAAAATAATTCTTGCACATTTGTAGAACACACCATGGTAGATAGAAAAAATATTTAAGAGCAAATTGAGGTATTCCATAGACTATATACAGAAAAATAGAGTGTGAGCGATATTTTAGTAAGGTGGAAATCAAAAGAGTGTTATTATTTTTGAGTGTGTAGTAGTCTCTTTGAATATTGTATTCGTGACTCAAATTGTAAAAATTCCTTGCTACAATGATATCAGTTGCTCATCTTGGCCCGTGGTTTTTCCCCTTATTTAGAAGAGTTTCCACGTAAAATTCTTGGTGTCATCATTTTCCCATTTTATGTTCTTTATTTTGACCATATATATTTTTGTATTTGTCTGTGTTTTCCCAACACCAAGTGCCTACTTTAAGGAGTAAAAAGTCAACTGGAAGTGGATATTATAAGAACAAAGTATGTCAAGATGGAGGATACTGCAAGGATTCTATGTTTGGGTGTTGTAGGATAGAGGGTTGGACTGTGCTTCAGTGGGATGGTTAATTTGACAGAAAAAATAATTGGGTATTGTTAATTATAGGTTGAAGACTAAAAGGATCACATTTTATGATAGATTAAGGACTATTCCATCAAGCTCATATATTAAGGGCTAATGGAAGCGAAGCTTATACATTAAGGACCATTTTAATCATTTTCTCTCTATCTAACTTAAACTTCTTAATGTTAAGTAATTCACATAAATTCTCATCATTAGCATAATAAGTTCAAAATTTCTTCCCACTATCAATTGCTCCGATTTATATGAAAAAGTATCAATTTTGTCTCTACGGGGGGGGGGGGGGGGGGGGGGGGGGGGGGGGGGGGGGGGGGGGGGGGGGGGGGGGGGGGGGGGGGGGGGGGGGGGGGGGGGGGGGGGGG
>JAJOOR010014237.1:0-13670 GCA_036250505.1 Solanum acaule | reverse complement strand
CCCCCCCCCCCCCCCCCCCCCCCCCCCCCCCCCCCCCCCCCCCCCCCCTCACACTAATTATCAACGACAAGATGGGAACCAAAGTTGGAATAAAGATAGAGATGGTGGTTGGAAAGACTGGCGGGGTGGAATTTAAAGAGATAGGGAGATGGAAAAAGATAGATACATGCCTCCATATGATCGTCCATGCCCAAAGGAATCAACTGGGCCAGAAGGAAGCCAGACTGAAGGCATGCTTGTAAGGATGTACAATAAGGTGGTTCGATAAGGTGTTGAAGGATTTGAAAAATGACTTCTCCACTTTATCCTAGACAGTGACTTCGCACTCAGTTTCTATCAAGTACCTAGAGACCCAACTGGGCCATATCCTCAGTCATCTTAATCCAAGGTAAAAGGGAACATTTCCCAGTGACACCATACCGAACCCCAAGAATGATTGTTAAATTTGATGACTATATCGTGCCATAACGTTAAATAAAGTGCTTCTTGGGAGGCAACCCAAGTTTTAAATTTTGTTTTTATTGCTTTCGTTTAATGTGAGTTGTGAGTGCATATTGAGAAGCGATCGAAAGATTGAAAAGGGAAGCATAAGTAATACGAAAGCCACACGGCGATGAGCCAAAGGCAATGTGCAAACTCATTCTTATCCGTCTTTTGAGCATGAATAGATGGAAAAGTGTACTGTCAAAATTGGTGATCAAAACTCCAAAGGGCGATTCACTGAAGTGCACTACACGGACTCCATCGGGTCTGCCGAATCAGCCTTCAGGATTGGTATTTGTTCAGGCATGTTCGACGAGCTTAAGCTCCAACTAGTGATTCACCAAACACGTTCAGTGACATTAGTCGCAATCGTCGAACATGCTTGATATAAAAAGGCCAAAGGTCTTTTCAAATTCAAAAATCAAAACCTTTGAGATTTAAGAGCCTTTTCGATTCCTTTCTATTGCTTTGCATATTTAGAGTATTTGTGAGACTCTTGTGAGTGATTACAAAGTTTGAGAAGTGCATTTTCATCGAGTTATACTCAACCCCACCCTAATCCTCATTTTTCTCGACTATTTTTGGCTTTAAGGTTGGTTTTTGAACTCTTGTTGATGTTTTTGAGTTTAAAAGGCATATAGGGTATAGGCTTGATCCTTGTAACTTCTTTTTTATGTTTAATTTCGATGGGTAGCATCGCATTGTCTGATTTGAACTGTTCCATGAGATTTTAATTGTAAATGCTTGTAAAACTGTGAATCGTGATTGTGTTGGTTAAATTGCATAATTGAATTGAAAAATATGTTGGGTCTTGGCCTAATTTTATGTAGGTGAAGTCCGAGAAGCCCAATGTTGACCCAATTGAATGATTTTGCCCAATGATAGACAGAGTAACTACTTTCTTAAGGGCAAATCATCAATTAGTGCAATACTTAGTAATATCTTGAGAAGTCTGAGTACCCATGGGTAGAAAAACATATAGGTGGATTGTAATGTTGGGGGAAACTAATATTTGATGTGCGTGTTGGATTAGATGCTAAAATTAGGCACTAGGTTGAACATTTCCTGTTCAGCGGAATTGTCTTAGCTCGCCAAGGAGGTTAGACGAATCGTCGAGTAAACCCCAGATCGCCTTCTTGAGCATATGCATGGCCTTAGGTATTGTCCCATTCGACGAGCTTTTCTTAATCCGTCAAACCCATTTGGCGAATGGCCGAGTGGGAAAGGACATCACCTTTGATGTATGTGTTTTTCCCTTTTGCACTGTTAGTTTTGGAGGACTTGTCTTAGCCCATCGAAACAAACTTGGTGAACTGCTGAATTGGCATTGACTTCACCTTTTATGCCTGATCTCTGAGTTAATTGATTCTGTTCATTTTGGCAGGCTCATTGGAGCTCGCTGATCCTATTTGGCGATTCGCCTTCCCGTTAGACGATCCTTAAAATATTTCTAAAATGTTATTCCATGTGCTTTCAATTTCAACTAACCTTTACAAAACCTATTTTTGAATGTGTTCTTTGCAGGTAATGGAAAGAACTAAGGTTAATCAAGTGGTTTCCTCCGATACTAAGTCGGATAGGGAACCTTCTCCTCCGCCAAAGAAGCAAAATGATATCTCTATAAATAAGCCTTCGGAGGCCTCTCGTGGCCAATAGACCAACCCTCAAACAACTACCACCGAGGGTAAGAAAGTGAGGAAACACATTGCCACCAAGCAAGTGAATATCCTCTCAAAATAGGTCTCTCCCCTACAAGATCCTAATCCTGTTTCTCGTGTTCTCCCAATAACAACTCCAAGAGCATTGAATAGGATCAAGGCAGAAGGAAAACATACTATTTTAGAGGAACGTAGACTCTCGACTGACGGCGTCATGAGGGATTACCCAGCCATATGGTTAGCCATTAAATTTCCCAAGTTGGAGCAATTTACTAAAGCAGACAACCTTATGTGCCAAAGTGGGTACGTGAATTCTATGACGCCTATGCCAAGACATTACCAAAGAACAAAAAGGGCACTGTCTGGAAGACAATAGATGAAGTCGAAGTAAGGAGTAAGATGGTTCAGTGCCATGCCAATGAGATTAACACAATATTGTGCACCCCGGATAATAATGTTGATGAATACAAGAACCAAATGACCAAGACTCTAGATGCACCAAAGGGGTGGTTGGCCACTCTGATATCCGATGAGTCTTCTCCCTTTTGGATGGTTGAAAGTGCTAATATTGAGAAAAAAGACATGAACATCTGGCAAGATATTGGTTTGGGTTTATTAGCAGCAATTTGATGTCATCCCAAAATGAATCAATACTTCGACATCCAAATGCAGTGCTAGAGGGCTTTACTATTGAGAAAGAAAATATCAATGTAGGTGATATAATTATTGAAGAGATGTTGTTACGGGCCAGAGAAGAACATACCTCTCTTCCCTTCCCGGTGATTATTACGCAGTTATGTAGGAAAGGAGAAGTTCCTTTTCAGGGGAAAACTGATTTGAGAGTCACACCTTCTTCATCCAGGGACATCTGACGGATTGAGACAGAGTACTTGTGGGACGATGCGGCTTAGAGGAAGCCGCCACCACCAGATGTTACGCTTGTGGTTAACCCCACCGCTTTGGCAGCTGAGGCTAGTATACTTGATCCTTTTGTGCAGCAGACATGTATTTCTACATCTTCTTCCACTTCTTGCCTTTGTTTTTTTGCATTTGTGTCTCTTTTTACTGTTGTTGTGAGGCCTTCTCCCTATCCTATTGCCCGTCCCCCCTAGACCCAGACGATGATCTATCAGATGGGTAGCCTTGCCCGGTTAGCAAATGTTAGAGTTGTCCAAGTTGAGACAGACATCCCAAGCACATTGACCAGGCCCTCAAAAAGGCCTTGGCTCCTTTGATTGAACAAGTGGTCAAGTGTGACGGGACCATTGAGAGTCATAGCATGATACTTGATTATCTCACAACTAGGTTAGAGGCTTAAGAGATGGCTAAGGTTAGTTCTGGCGCACTAGACGCCATGCGAGATGAGGTTGCTACTCTAAGGGCTGATGTTGTCCAGTTACAGTTGACAGACATCTCTATGCTTTGAGGTGAGGTTCCCCTTCCTTATGCACCTGTTCCCATGCCTGAGATGTTGAGTATTGTGCCTCCCTCTAGTGAGCAGCCTAAGGTTGCTATGCATGTTTATTCTATTGATGCTGATGAGAGTGAGAGGGCCGATAATGACTTGGCTGAGGAGACAGATAAGTAGGAGTTGCGGGCTAAAGAGTAGGGGATTGTTGAGACACTGACAGAGTTACAGGTGACCGAGGAGGTCATTCTTCAGGAAGCCCTTGAGAGATCTCTTCCAAAGACTTCCGAGGTTGGTTCTAGTGGAGTCACTACAGACCCCACCTTACCTCCCACTATTGAGATGGGAACTGATGCCCTAGTTGAGCCTTTCATGTCACCTCTAGTAATCCGCATCGATGCCCCTCTTGAGGGTTCACCACCCAAGACTCCAGATGAGAGTGCTCCACATGCATAGCCTGTAAGGGGGATCCTTTATCTCAGCCTCCCCGTATTTTTGTTTATCTTGCATTGAGCATACTACAGTTTTATTTTTGGTGGGGTGAGGGTCTTCGTGCCAATATTCCCCTTTTGATTGTATTTTATTATTTTGAGTTTTGAATAGTTGTAGTAATACTTTTTGTTTATATTAAAGTGCTATTTTAGGTTAAATTTGTTCCTTTAGTTTTATTTCGTTGATGCTGCAACCCCTCATGAGTTTAAAATTTTTAAATGCTTGAAGTTTTCATTGATAACAATTTGAGGTTCGATGGTGTTCAATATCGATGTCTTTAATAGTACTTATGATGAGCATGATTCGTAGTGTTGGTGTTGCGAGATTGAAATCGATGTGGTTGCACCTTTGAGCGATCTCTTTGAATTTTTTGTTAACTAGTTGCATTTTTTATGTGATCCTTGCAATAAACATTGTGCGTAAGCTTTTGATCTTTTGGGGATGTGCTAAGTGAGTGTATTTTGAAGTGCCATCTGCGGTGAGGTCTTACTTGAAAGCATGCATGTGGAGTCCTAGAATTTGCCTTGTTAGTCCAATTATGTGAATCTTGGTGAATGTAAGACATGATATTAGGCAACAATTGAAAGAGAGAACCAAATCGCCCATAAATCCTTTGTGACTACCTTGCGAGGGTGTGAATCCATTTTGGCACCGTTTGAGCCTAACCTATTTGTTGGCAACCAAAAGAAAGTCTCTTGAATCAAATTATCCCACATTCTCACCAAAAATCTTTTTTTGAAGCATTGTGATGTTTGAATTGCCAACTTAGACCAAAAACCTAAGTTTGGGGTGTTGAAAGGAAGCAAGAATGTAAGCCAAGTGAAGAGAAAATAAAGATGAAATGAGACTCAACTTTAAAAGTGTTACCAAATGAAGGGACCGCTCCTTATAAAAAAAAATTGGGATGAAAATGAAAAAGAGATGTGAATGAAATAAAAGGGGATTCCAAATAAATTAAATGACAAGCTCAAGGGTTGTGTTCTCAAATGAAAAAGAAGGAAAAGAACTTGAGAAGAGGTAATGATGATTGCAACAATGCTTTGAAAAGGGTATAAGTTACCAATCCAAATTGACCATACCTTAACTTCAGCCCATTACAAGCCTAAAAAATCCTAGAGATCTTGCATGAACTAGAATGTGTGATGATTAGAAAATATGGGCAAACTTATGGAACAAAGCTTGCATGTTTTTCTCTTTTGAGAAAGTAAGAGTTGAATTGATTTCTTATACCTTTGTTGATTTGTTTTATGAGAGTATGGAATCGTTCTTGATGTAAAGGCACTTGAATGCATTTGTTGAAATATGTTCTTGCATTAGACAAGAAGCTAAAGTGAGCTTGAGCATGTTTTAAGACTAGTTAGTCATCATTCGAAGCTTTTTGTTTTGGTTTCCACCCGGTGTCCGGTATTCATATTGGAGCCCGACTAAATACGGATTCACGTCAGAAAGTCCCACATTGGGGGTAAGCGCTCCCTAACAAAGGCAACTCTGTCCCCGAGGGGGCTCGAATCCCAAACCTCTTGGTTAATCGAAGCTTTTTTTATCATGATTGAGGGTAAAATGTTATTGAGAGTAGTTTTTCTTGGGCGCTTGCATGTTAGCTCTCATTGAGTACTATTGTAGACACCTTTATTGAGCTCTTTGTGTTCTTGATTTACTTAAGGACAAGCAAAAGTTTAAGTTGGGGATGTTGATGAGTGGTAGATTTGCACTCATTTAAGGTCCATTTAGCTCAATAATTAGTGTCCTCAATGCCTAATTTTGTCCTATTCTGATAGAATTTTGATGATTTGTAGCTATGAATGCAATTGGACAAGGCAAGGACTGATGTTTGAAAGAATGACAAAAATACAAAAAGAAGTGCAAAGTAAACATTATTGATCGCCTAACATTAAGGGCGGATCGCCAACTGAGCACGACCTCACCCAATTTGACAGTGCATAGCACTTGTGTCTATCACAGAAGGTCGACAGACTTCAGTAGAGACGACTATGCATCGAATGAGAACGGCGATCCTGATGCCTATTGCCCAAGGAGATAGTGTGTAGTGCAAAGATTTAATGCTCGAAAGGTGAACCAAGGTGGTATTCGGTGATTTTCCGAACGTGAAAGACTGACTCAATCGAGTTTACCAATTGAGGTTCAAACACCTGAATCCTAGAGCATCACAAGGTGAGTTGAGGAGCAAAGGGTGATTCACCGAATAGGTTTGGCGAGCCCAACTAATGTTACCGATGTAGTCGCAAAGTGGATTCTTTAGCCCAATTTTGGAAAAGCATAAATAGTCCAAAGAATACAAATCTAAGGGAGTTCCATTTTTAGAGAGTTCATAAAGATCTTTTGAGAGAGTCTAAGAACCTTACCTTCGAAGAACATTTTTTAGCTTTTGGGGGTTTACAATTTGGAGTTTGAATTTGATAAATTGGAGTTGAATCCAAAGTGGGTTTATTTTTAATTGCTTGATTTTGTGCTACCCATGGCTGATTTCATGGAAGGTATAATTTCTTTACTTTTTGATGCGTGGCTAAAACCCCAAGATCTCGGGGTGCTCAAATGGGGTTGGGTGTTGATTTAATGTAGTGAGTATTGTGCTATGCTCTAGTTTGTTGTTGTTCATACATGAATTTGGTCTAATTACCATAGGTTAACTCAAGGGTTAATGTTGCAAACATAATTTCTACTTGTGATCTCCGATTGATGCTCGAAAAAGATTGATTGGAGTGGGTAATTAGTTCAATAGTAGAAATTTAGGTTTTATGTCTGTAACTTTCTTGAAAGAGAGGTTATGGGTCGGATCTATTTGGCATGTTCTTGAAAGAGAGAATAGAGTAAGGTATTGGGTTGTTTAGGATTGGCATATATATGAGACCGAAATGAGATTCTATGCATAGATGCTTTGAGATCGAAAGATGATTAACATCAATGAATATGACTTGGCATATTCATGAATGTTCAATACTATAAAGCAACACAATTACCCTTATGTGATATCAAGTTCAAATCCCCACACCCCTAGATTGCTTGTTAACTCTTGATTTCGTCTAATTTTTAGTTTAATTTCAGTAGTTGATTATCAAAGCTTAATATTAAGTTGGTGGTATCATCCACCCAATTGTTCTTACTATTACGAATGAGCTAAATTAAAATTCAAATTTCTTGATAAGGAATTCTCTACGATATACCATTTCCTATGGGATTTGATCCCGACTCTTCGTTGTGTTTTTACCGACTACGGTCACTCACTCTTTTAATTGGTTTTGGAGAGTGATTTGAGCGTTATCACTTGTCGATTAATTATTTGTACTAAATTTTACTAATTCTGATTATTTATTCAAGGGTGCCAAAGGAATTTGATATATAAATAAAAGAATGCAAGAATTAAATACTAAGATTACCTTACTATGATTGGGAAAATTCTAGGGTTGCAACCTCTTTAGAATTCGTGCATAGTATCTTCTTTTATGGACTTCAATTAGTTATCAAATAGTTGATTCAAACACATTACTAGGACTTGTACCTATTGAACACATCTACCCTTCAAAATTTGAACCATTTGAACATTTTTTGCCTTGGTGGCACATTGTTTGTGATTCATGTCCTATAAACACGTGAAATGTATTAAATTGGACGTTTTTTGTGGGAAAAAAAGAAGAGAAAATAGTCAAATGCCCTTCAATCTATTATGAGATTTCCAACTATACACCTATACTTTACGAGGGTTCTATTACCTCCTTGGACTATTTCAAAATGAAATTAATTTCACCCTAAAATGCTACACCCAGATTTATTGTGTGAAGTGAAACACACGCACCAACACATGTTTAATATGTGTATTTTCTATTTAAATTTATTTTTTATTTACTTTCTTTCTCATTCTTCTTCTTTTCATTACCCTCCATTATTTTTCACCATGAAAACAATCCAAAACTTCTTCTAGTGATAGCTTAAAATGCAAAAGAGGATAAATTTTTTGAAAATTCTTATCAAGAATTTTTTTCTAATGATAAATTTGAACGAAATCATTAATAAGTATTGTTGGAAAGACAAATTGATCTAGTGGGTTAAGAAAAAAATCAACATTTCTATCGAAGATGAACAGGGAATTGAATTTATTTTATTTCTTTCTCTGATTGTAAATTATGTGTACTAAATTACAGTTCTAATGTTTGTTTTGGACAACTCGAAAGATTGATTTGTATATATGAAAAGTGAGGTAAATCATAAAGAAAATTGGAAAAAAGAAGAGATTAAAAAGTTGCCAATAAACTCATCTTCTTAGTTCTTTGGCTTCCTATTCTCTATCGATTATCTTCTTCCTGTCGCCGGCATCATCAATCCGTTGGAGATGGAAGTGTCAAGATTGTTGTTTCTTCTTCACCATGAAAGTGGGTGAAAGAAAAGTAATTGTCTCCATTAAAGGGGAGACAATTTTTTTTAATAAATAAATAAATAGAAAAAATATATAAAGTATTTAATTATTACAGAAATATAATAAACTTTTTACATGTTTATTGCTTCTCACTCTCTCAAAGAGAGTGAAATGCACACTCTGTACCTACTCGACACTTAAGGGGTTATTTATTTCACTTCAAAATAGTCTAAGAGGGTAATATGATCCCTGTGAAGGATAAGTGTGTAGTTGAGACTTCACAAATAGGTTGGGGGCTCAATTGACTATTTTCTCGAAAAAAAAATATTCTTTCTTCTTTGTCATTCCTTCCTCCACAACACCACTAGTTCATCATTGCCGCCGTCGCTGCACACCCTTCTTCTTCATCTTATTTTCTTCGGATACTTCCGTTCTTTTACCTCCATTGTTGTTGTCATTCATTTTAGGATTGGCAGCACCACCATTCCACCGTTATCACCATCATTTTCATCATGTTAATTTATAGAAGGCTTTTAGTTTGAAGTTTTTCTCTTTGCTGTTAATATAGTAATTTGGTGTTAAATTGATGTTCAGTTGTGTGAATTTATTTGAGGATTTTTCAATTTATTATTTGCTTTGCTCAAATTTTTATTGAAGCTTTTTTATTTTCTTGAATTTGTTGTTTTGACTTTAAATTGATGTATATTGACAAAATGTAAGGATGTTCTTGATTCAAAAAAGTTAATCGGTTATGAAACATAAAAGAATTATGAGATAACTCCATTTATTCCGACAATGGCAATCGAAACTCATTAATTTTCCGACGAGTTTTTTTCATCTTTCTTTACCTAAAACGGGACGAAGAAGAAAATTATAGTTAAAAAATCGGCTGATGGAGAGGAAGATTTGTCGTGTTGGGGATGACATTGTAAAGGGAGAGGGAGGGTCGCCATGAAGGGGGTGGCACTGTAGAGGGAAATGTGAGTTTTCTGCTTCAATGGACAGCAGGGGAAGTGAGGGGTGGTTTAAGTTACAGTTTTTCTCATTTTCTTACTGTAAAATAATTTCCTTTTTCTTTACTTTATAATATAATTTTTAAATAATATTTTGGATTAAAAAATAACTCATGTCATTATTTAATTAGTCAAATTGACATGTCATCGCAAGTGTATTTCACACATTTTCTACTTTTAGCTTATTCTAAAAAAAATGTTTAAATGGTTCAAATTCGGGAGGGTAGAGGTGTTCAATAGGTACATGTCCTAGTTGGAGTGACTAAGTGAATTATGTGGACAACTTTAAGGTGTCGTAGATGACTTAAACCTTTTCTTTATGTTGCTAGTTTTTGGAAAGGTGAAATACATGAACACCCCCTCTAACTTTTTCCCATTTTTCATTTTGACACTTCATCTCAATTTTGTTCTAGTTAAACCCTTCAACCCCATTTTTATATACCATTGTAAACAAAATATTATGTATATTCTTCAATGACATTTTTGCACTTTGAAAAGCGATGGATGACTGTTAGTTCCGTAAGAAGATTTCCATGTTTTTTCTAATAGTGTTATCAGCAATGTGCTCGATGTTCTTTTAGCTATATTGAAGATGATTTTTTTTCCATATATTGGAGCTGAGTTAAAAATTAGTAAGCGAGTATTTTTTATTAATCCCAAATGACGTGAAAAGATAAAACACATAGTGTTATTTAATTAGATGTTTCATACTTTTTTTAAAATATTATTAGGAAAAACAACAGAAAATAGCAAACTACATCTCATATTAAAATAATATAGCTATAGTATACTTTATTTATATTTTATGGTTATATTTAATTAATAAATAACAAATAAAATTTAACACGCCTAAAATTATTTTATACAATTTCACATGCCTAAATTTTTTTTTCCATCTTTTCACACTTCTCTCTTTCCTACTCCCATTTTTTCAGCTTTCCTTCCTTATCCCAAATCAAATCTTTATCCTCAATTCACAAACATTACTCCTAAATCAACTTCACCTCTTCAAAGTATCCACAAAATCAGTCTCTTCGCCCGGATCCTTGCAATCAGCGACATTGCTTGATTTTCGGTGTTTTATTTGTTGTTTAGATCCTACATGTTTCTTCAATTTTTTATTTTTTCTATTTTTTTTTTATTTGAAAGTCTTATATAGGTATATGTTTATATTTATTTCTAGTGTTGAAGTTGAAGGTCGTTTTCAATAGTGCAATGTCGGAAACAAATACTCCAAGGAGGATCACAAGATTTACTGTTTTTGTTTGGGTTATTGCATTCAATGTAATGGTAGGAAGAGATCGATGTATGCTTGTATAAATGTCCAGTCCATCTGAACACATATATTTGGATATCTACCTTTGTTCAGTTGTGTGTTTTTTTATCAACATATTTAATAGTATAAATGTATACTAGAGTCTTTTTCATATCAACATATACACAAGTATTACTATTTATTTATTTTCAGTTCTTACTTAAGGACCTTTGGATTTTATTTATTTTCAGTTCTTACTTAAGGACCTTTGGATACTTACATTCTTAAAAGTGATAAACGTTCAATAAATGTGGGTAGTAATTACATTAATATATGTTTTTAAAGTGATTTTTATCATATACGAAAGTAATATGTAAGCGTATACAGAGAAAATTGTTCCTTTTATATTTTATAGGTTGTGTGTTGTATTAATCAATTATTTAACTAGTATAACTGTTTTATATGTGTATTCACCAACATATTCTCAAGTATAACTATATTCATGTATTACCAGTAGTTTGTGTGTGTCACTAAATGTTAATAGTATCAACTTGATAGTTGGGTATTTATCGATTGAGAAGTTTGCATCATGTTTAATATTGAGATAATATTCAAGTTAATTTATAATTTAAGCGAGCAAATAAAGAAACAAATATTTCAAAAGGCAAATAAGTCATTTATTCGACAAAACAAAAATTAAGTAAAAGAACACTTCAATAGTGGGATGTATCAGTTCCTATGCATTCCGTGTTGCAGTTCGACATGAACGCCTATTATGACCACGCTGTCCACATGTACTACAAGAATTGGTACCCTTCCTTTTGCTCAACTCACTAAATGACTTCTCCCGTTGCTTCTTTGGCATTCCTGGAGGTCGTTTGTATTTTGGTGGCAACACAACTTCGGTAGCAATGTGTTCAGGTATATTCCATTCACTTTTGTGAGAGAGAGGATACACAGGTACTTCATATATTTTCAATATTGTTTCTGGCTTGTAAAAGTCTGAACAATATTCATCTGGAAGAATGTGTTTTTTGTTCAACACCCTCCACGCATGTGTGCACGGTATTCCATCAACTTGAAACCTGTTGCAACTGCAAGTCTTCTTTCCAAGCATACGATATAACTCTTCCATTCATCACTTACTAAATAAATGTAATCAGTTGACGGGACAACCTAGAATCAATACGTAATTTCATTTATACACTCCATATGAAAGCAAATACACTTTAAATACTTAAATAAATGAATACATAATCAATTGAATACGACAAATATTATTTTTCTCATAAATAATTAACCTTTCTTCAACATACATACCGTCATACGCCCAAATTTTGATTCATTAAGCATCAAAACTGTGATAGTAGCCATAGAATTGTATTTTTGTTTTAGGCGTGAAATGAAGAAGAAAGAAGGAACATATTTTCTATTTTTAAACTGATCAAAATCCTAGAAGGTATAGGTCAGTTACATTTTTTAAAATGCCAAATTAGTGGGTTTAAGGGCTGAAAAATAGCCTTGTCAGTTACATTAACTGACCTCACTTAGTGGGAATTTATTTTGAATGTATTTTTGTATTAAAAAAAAATGAAATGTTTATGGAATTCAACTATTTTTTTAACTCAAACTATAACTATTTTTTTTAAAATATGATACTTATAGCTATTTCAATCTAATAACCCTAAAACTATAGTCATTTATGTAAGTTATACATATTATTAACACATGAATAATTTATATTGAATGATATTTTTTGTGTTTAAATGATACATTAAAAAAAAAGCATTAGAGAGTTAAAATAAAACATAATTGAAATGGAGTGCCTGAAAACTAAAATCATGTTTAAAGGGGGTTGTTTAGGACATATATAGTGCTATTTATGAAAATTCCCCAAAACCTAAACATGAGTTATTGGGCCAAATTGTAGTCCAACTTGATTTCGGGGCGAAGTCTGTTGGGTAGACCTTCAATCACTTGGGAAATTTGCAGAAAAAATTATTGCTAGTTTCGGTTCAGATGCTCAGCGCCTTAGCTAATTTTCGATGATTTAGGTGAATTTCTTTGTGATTTGGACATTTTTTGAATTGTTTGAGTTACTGTTTCGTTGACGATCGGAAAGTGTCATTTCAGGCATGAGATAATGAAAGAGAAGAATCCAACTGTTGCTGCTTCTACTTCAATTTTCAAGAAAGTATTGTTGAATTGTTCAGCTCAGGTTTGTCCTATATGGGTATCCCTTCATTCTTTTTATTGTTTGTTTTCCCCTTAAATTTCACACATAACTCAAGTAAAAAGTTGTAAAGATTTGATGGTTCGTTTGATATCCTTTCTTTCCATTTGTTGTCTTTTTCCCCCAAAAATTGATACATATAGCTAAAGAGGTAAACTTTATGTGTCCCTTAATGTTTGATTGATCTTTTAGGCAAAAGGTTTTATATCATCATATATATATGATTTGTAATGAGTGGGGGTGAAATATTAGACCCACCACCTATCTGATCCTGTTTTTTTTTTTTTTTTTCCATATCCCTTGTGTCAGAGATTGAGAAATACTGAAAACATGAGAATCTTTTAACAGCTTATTTCTACTTCTCTTACAGGCGAAAGTGTATGGAAGTTGTGTTGCAGCAAAAGTTCCAGAAGTAGAACGTGATATGTGTTTAAAAGAATTCCTTGAATTGAGCAACTGCATGAAAAGTGTGGTATGATAAACTCACCGTCATGTTTGAGTTAGAAAAGTTGCCTAAATATGTGCCATGTCATCCCTTCGCTTGCCTGATTTTCCTGTTTATTTAACAGATAAGAAGAAAGGTTTGAATAGTATATATATGCAAGTTAGAGTGATAAGCAGCTGTTGTTGAAAGTAGAATCAAGCATGAAAAGGTATGACATTTTTCGTTTTTGAAGGATAATAATATTGTTCATTTAATTATAATGTGTTAGCATATAGCTCGTTGGACAGTTATATTTATTTAATCATTTGCAGTTT
>JAJOOR010014236.1:0-24221 GCA_036250505.1 Solanum acaule | reverse complement strand
AACTTTTTACCATAACCATTTATGTTCAGCCTTACAAAGTTACCTTCATTAGCACATTTAACCTTCTTTACTGGCAATGAAGACGAAGACGACACATTACTCCCAATTAAATTAGGATGTTTCCTCACAGCTTTCGTCCGACAACCCGAATCAACTGCTTCCTTTTCATTCACTTGGACGAAATGGGGGTCAATAGAACCAGCTTCAACGGGCTCAAAATTAAGAATAGTTTTGCGGGTTTTCAAAAAAGAAGCAAATTTCGGTAAGCACAAGCCACCTGCAGGAAGAACTTCACCGGAACTGTTGTCATGGGACACAACGGCATTTGCCGAACGGTGGATTTGGAATGGCAAATCGGAGAATTTTGGTGGGGAAGGTGGATTTTGAATTGGGGTTTCCTGGGATTTAGAAGAGGAGGCGAATTTCGAATTACATGAGCTTCCAGAAGGAAGAGGTTCACCACAAACGGTGTCGTTTGGGTGAATGTGGACTGGTAAATCGGAGAGATTTTGTTGGGTTTGAATGGTGGTATCGTCCTTGATTTTTTTGGGTTTTTTGGTTGAGATTTTCGGTCTTACCATTGGGCGGGAAAATTTTGAGGAAATGGTAGAGGTGTTTTTGGGTTGAGGTCTTGATTTGGCAGTAGCAAGAAGAGCACGGCGCGACGGGAACTGTGGAGGTGGAAGAGGGTGGCGTGGTGGTGTTGAGGATACGTGAGAGCCATCGGAATCGGCGTCGGAATCCATGGGAGATTGCTCGGAGTTGGAAGACTGGCACTTTTGCTCTCTTTTCCCGCCAATAGGTTAATGTTGTCCACTTTAATTAAAGAAAAAAAAAAGAAAAAGGTCTTTTATACCCTCAACTTTGTCATTTAACGATAAAATGATTCATATATACTCCTATCGTTACAAAATTAGCTCACATCTCCTATTGTTACAAAATTGGCTAACATATATTCCTTAACCTCCAAAAGTGGCTCACATAGTCACATATCCTCATGTCGTTACAAAGGTAATAAAATTAATTTTTTTGATATTTAATTCTTTTGTAAATCATGTATTTGATTTTTTTCAGAGATAAGTACTTTTGAGTTCTTTGATTATTATTATTTGAGTTTCTTATTCTTATTCTTATTTTATTTTTCTTTTACTCTTTAGAACAAAAATAAGATAAATAAAAAGAAAGAAGTGTGAACGGAAAAAAGAAAAAAATTTAAAACTAATTTTTTTCGGCTATATTGTAATTTAGTTTTTATATTTGTTAAAAAAATTGTGATAGTTATAATAAATTTTACAAGAAGATAAGTGAAAAAATTAAATTTGACCATTAAAATAATAAATTCAAATTAGTTGAATTAGAAAAAATTGTTTGAGAAGGATCAAATAATCGGAACATGGATCATTATCACTGAGAAAATTATAAATTCTTCAACAACAATGATTGATAATAGAGATAACAATTGAAAATTATAGTTTTTGCTGGAGAATTTATTCGGATATCAATAATTTACCTTTTTCAATTTGAAAATTGTATTTTCTAATTTAACTCAAGAAAAACAAAATTTAAAAAGAAAAGAAGCTGAAAGACAACTGAAATGAAGAAGAAAAAGGGGAAATGAGAGGGAGAGACATGATTGCCAAGCTTCTTGGCAGTAGCAAAATTGGAAAAAATAAATAAAGAAAACGTGAAATACAATATATGGTGAAGAAAAGAAAAGCTTAAAAGATTATTTTTTTAAAAAAAGAGTTGAAATAAAAATTTATAAGAAATAGACACATGTCAACGTGTGTCAGTCACTTTTTAATAAAAATCTGAGTGAGACTTTTTAAGGGGACGTATATTCCACTTTAAAATAGTCTAGGGGTTTCATAGGACCCCTTCAAAGTTGGTATGTGTAACAACAATTTCGTCCATAGTTGGAGTGTGTTTTGAACCCCTTTCCCTTCAAAATATTAAATTGCACGTAGCTAATATTCTCTCAAACGCTTGCAAATACATAACCTAAAACATTCACAATTAGTCGATTACTATTGAAAGCTAGGTAAAATATTGAAGGATTCGATTTTAGATGAACAACTGATTTTCTTTTCTTTTTTAAAGTCGAAAAGGTGTCAAATCAAAAAAGCAGTTTGAAGAATTTTTTTTTTTTAAAAAAAGTTACCATGATTTTACCTTTTGGAATACAAATCCACCCATAGATGATTTTGGGCAATTATTTTAGGGAAAATTTTCAAAACAACAACATTTAGCACTTAATAGGACTTGTTAGCTACATTTTAAATATTTATTAAAAGTAGTTATATTTTAATTTGCTATGGGGCTAATTTATTTTATTTTTCTTTGGTTTAACTTACCAGAATATAACTAAAAATTAACAAAACAGAGAAAATCAAGGGATGGAAACTTTCAAATTAGGTAAATAGTGATAAAAATTCACATTTACGTAGATTAGGAGACCCAAATAGGCTCTTCTCTCCCTTCTTTGTCAAACGCCATTAGTGACTTTCAATTCTCCATTGATAATCCTGCTTCTTCGTAGAAGTCAAGTGGATTGATCAACATTTTTGCTGAAACAAGGGAGATATATATCAATGAAGATAGATTTTAAATACAAAATTGGACCAGTAGGAAATAACCGATCGAAAAAACTCGTTGAAATACATAATTGACCGGCAATTCCAATTTGATCTTCGAGCTATATTCGATCAGGTATTCAATCAAAAGTTTCACCTAAAATAATCAATGTAGTGTACGTGCAAGATACAACATGAAAATTAGAATGAATACAAATACAAAATAGCACACATATTGATAAAAGTACAATATGTTGAGGAACGATACAATATTTTGAAAAAAAAAACAAATATAATGTGAAAGAAATAGGATACAGTTATACTAGTAAAACAAATCCATTTGGCATACTTATTAAAATGACTACAAACTAAAAAAGAAATACAACGTTCTTAATAAACATACAAATGATGAGTAAAAAAAAATAATTGATAAACAAAAATTAATATGAACACAATTATGGTATGAATACAAATTTTATTTATGCAAAACGAATACAAGTTAAGTTTATGCAAGATGAATACAAATTCTGTTTATTCAATATGAAGAAAAACTTAATATGAATACAATTTTGATTTTTTAACTTATAACTTCATTCAAATAAATATGTGATCGCATACATAACTACAATGACAATATATTCAATACATTCAATAAATTTTTTGTGAAAGATAGTTAAATACCTCTTCATCAATTTGATGTTCGGGAAGTTGTTCTTCGTCAATTTGATCTTCATCAAATTCTTAGACTTTCTTCAACACCCACAATTTTTATTTTGACCGATGAAGTCCTTACTCTTGATGATATTGTTATTCTGAGCTTGCTGAAGATTTTGCATGCGGATAGGATCATGTAGAAATTTAGATTTGCTTTCTTCAACCATTTTAGCCGCAAAGCCTACATTTTCGAACAATCCTTGAGTAATGCATAGATCAAAAGAAGGAAAATCCTCAAAAAATTGATGATTATATGGGATATCTTTTGTAGTCCTCTTTAAATCATACATTAGAGTGAAAATTTGGTGTTTTTCCCTTAGTAAAACCCTAAATAAAAATGGTGAAATTGCTAAACACACAAAATCTATATAGAATCAAACAAATATAAGAAGATTTAGAAGCGGTGATTACTATTCTAATATAGAACAAATGAATACAAAAAAAAAAAAACATATAAACAAATCAAATATCTAAAACCTAAAAAAATCGCAATAGATACATGACAAAAATGTGATTACCCGAATCAATGGGATTGTGATGTAAATCTTTAATTAAGCTCAAAGCGTGGGTATCAGTTAGGAAAATTAAGAACTAGATTAGGATACCTTTTATTTGCTATATAAATAAAAGATTATTCTTTTTAATAAATATTTCAAAGTGTAGCTGTTTTTAATAAATAAATTAGAAATTTTGATTAGTCCCATAATTTTTTCATTATTGGGATTATGATTTATATCATAGTGAATAATTAAAATAATTAAATAATTATTGAGGGGAAAATATGAAAAGACAACTTTGTCTAAAATAAAGTCTTTTAATGAAGGATAAAAAGTTCAAACAACATTTCTAAGGACCTTCATGCTTTTAATATAACTAGTCAAGTATACGTGTTTTGCAAATGTGTATTGCGTTGATTAATAATAAATGTATAGAAAAAAAATCAAATTATTTATATGTTATATTATTAAGTACAATTTTTAAAAAAAAATTAACATAAAACTGTTGATATCAAAAGTCAATATTATGTTAGCATTGATACACGAAAACACTCTTTAAATATAGCATAAAAGACAAAAAACGAATTACACTATATATGAGCATAATAAGATGACATAACTATTTGTAACAAATTAACAATACCAGTAAGGATTATTGTAAAGCAAAGGATGACAACCTAAAAATTGCCGTACCACTAAATCATGAAATAATAACTTCTTTTATAAAAGTGTTTGTCTATATAATTCTAGAAAGAAAAAAATTAAATTACACGAAGTAAATAATCTTTCAAGTTCACAAAAAAAATTAGAGTTACAAAATTTGAGAGAAAATAAAATTACATTTTCTATTGCGTCAAATCGTTAATATACAACATTAGATTTGCAACTTTACTTCAGGTTATCACAATCACACTAACAATTAAGGAGTAAAATTAAATTTAGTGAACAAAATTTCATATAGATATCAAACGTCAATATTATGTTGATGTTGATGCATGAAAACACACTCTTAACAATAGTTACATGCATATGAGCATAATAATATAATATAACTATTGTAAAATCTTTTAAAGAAAGGATATATTATTTTTAAAACTACTAACTAAAAGAAATAATAATAGTAATAATAAAAAACATTAAAATGATGATAATGAATGCACGTAAGAAGATTACTTTAAAGTTTGTTTCAAAATATCTACTTAAAAAGAATTTAAAATTCTTTTTTAATATAATGTAATACTCTAATTGATGTATAATGTTAAATATCATAATTTATTATGTATATCAAGCAAGGACTTTAATTAATCTCAAAGTTCTTTAATAATTAAAATATTGTCTTATTTTATAAAGAAATTAACTTCCATCCATTGAAAGTGGATAGGAAAATTACACTGTTCATTTTTAGAAATAATTATTTCTCTTAATTTAATTATTATATTTTTATATTTTAATTAAAATAACAAAAATAGTATTATAAAAGTTTGTTTAGTATTCTTATTTGGTTGCCAGAAATAAGAAGGAATAAAGATTCTTTCACTATTTTCTTGTCCTCATTATTTTCACCTTGTTCTTCATCAACACCGCAATTTGAGACAATCATCAATAGTAACTGAATTTAGAGTTCAAGTTACTATTTAATATTATTATTATTATTATTATTATTATTATTATTATTATTATTATTATTATTTAAATATTAATAAAAGTGAATATATTAAGAGAAATAAGTATTTCTAAAAATGAACTGATAGTGTATTTTTTTTATCCACGGATATAAGTTCATCTCTTTCAATTGAAAATGGTTTGGTTTTAAAAATTCTAGGTAAATAACATTATAGGTAAAGTTAATTCATCAATCAACTTTGCTAAAAAAAATTAATCCTAAGTCTACACAAAGAAAATAAAAGACATTATTAACATCACAATTAGTACTTTACACGTTTAAAAATAATTCCTAAATTAGTTTTGTTAAAAAAAACAATTAAAAAATATTCCTTGTACAAAGAAAAGACATTATCACAATAAGTAGTCTTCGAGTCCAAGTACAATACTAATATTCTCAACTCTTCAATAACGAAAGTTTCAGTTGATTATAAAGTCCTAAATATTAGAAAATACTAAATTATATATTTATTTTTTAAAATAGTGAAAAAATGATTTTGTCTAAAGTGAATTTTTTTAATGAAGGATATAAAGTTCAACCAATATTTTAAGAATCTCCGTGCTTTAATATAGTACTAGTTAAGTGTACGTGTTTTGCATATACATATATATATATATATATATAGATATATCGCGTTAATTGAATAATAAATATATATATATAAAAAACAAATTATTCTCTATAGGTTTTATGTATTATAGACAAAAAATTTTAAAAATTGATTTTGGTATTTCGAGATATATGAGTTGTCTTTGATATCTACTTTAACTTCACAATTGGTATTAAAAGTCAAAATTAATTATATTGGTATTAATACACGAAAATACTCTCTAAAGTCTAAACAATAAGGTAAATGAAAAATAAACTATGTTACATACTTACATATATGCATAATAATATAACACAAGTATTTGTAAAAAAAATTAAGCTAAAACTCACCCAAAATACAATTAAAAAAAATTACATTAGTCGACTTTATAAACTAAAGCATGATATATCATAATTTGTCTTTAAAATGAAGCCAAGAATCAAACTCATAATTAATTAATTCGTTTAAAGAATTCAAATCCTAAGGTGTCTCTTAAAAGGTAAATTAACAAAATCGTTCAATTAGTTAAAAGAATTATAGTGACTCTTCAATTACTTAATTTTTTTCTTTCCATATATTTTAGAAGTTCAGTAAAAGAAAACTACTTAATTTTTAAATTTTTTTAGCTATTTTTTTTGGGACTTTTAAAGCTATTTTTGGACGTTTTTTTTTAAAAAAAAACCCTTTTGAGTAATTTTTTTTGGACATTTTAAAGCTATTCTTGGACTTTTAAGCCTTTTTTGACTATTTTTTTGGACATTTTTTAAACCTAGTCTATTTCAATTGGAAAAATATTCTTAGTAAGAATTTAACTATAATAAGAAAACCTTCTTTATTTAATTTTTATTATGTTTACTATAGTAAATATTAATATTAGGATTTATATTATAGTGAGAATAATTAAAATAATTAAATAATAATCAAAAGAAAAAGGGTGAAATTTGAAAAGATGATTTTTGTTTAAAACAAAGTCTTTTAGTGAAGGACAAAAAGGAGGAATCGGAAACCAATTAGAAAACGGAATCCTTATATTTTTGGTAAACAAGTTGATAAAAAGATCCAAGTTACATTCTACTACTCAAAATCCTAAAGCTCCAATGGCAACCGCAGAGAGAAGAAGAAGAATGATTGAAGAATCAATAATGAAGCAAATGGTAATAGACGAGAGAAGAAGAAGAATCGGCGAAGATTCAACAAAGAAGCCAATGGTAATAGACTATTTAGCAGACATGGAAGAACAAGGATCAACAATGGCTATTGACGTAGATAACATAGATAATATCAACATGTTTGGCGAAGGTCTATTTGGCGGAGGTGAAGAACAAATCCGTGTCGTTGACTCCAACTTTTTCAATCGTTTTCAGGATGATTTTGATGATTCTGACATCAACTAAAACTATATGTGTTGTTTCCTCTCCTTCTAGGGTTTACCTTTGCCTATGATTCGTTGTACTTAATTTATGAAAAATATCGAAAAAATTTCGAATCGAGCTGAATAACCTTACATGTAAGGGTGTCAATGGTATGGTTTGGTCATCCAAATTTTTTGGTTATTTTATAAAGATTTTTCAAAAACATCTGTTCGGTTAATTTTCGTTTTTATTTTACTTTTAAAATATCACCTCAAAATATACTACTATTAAAATATTTCTTTCGCAAATATGTTCTTGAAGAAACACTTTAATTCTTCATCAAGACAAAAATGTAAATCCTTGTTGCCGTATTGTTTGATCTTAAACATTTAATAGGAGTGTTTGCATAGGTTTTGTCGTATTGTTTGATAGAGTATCTATTACACTATCTTTTAATTTTAAACTTAATTAAGTAAAGGTTAATTAAAGAGCAAAATATTCAATTCTCGACGATGAATTTATTTGATAGTTCCCAAAGTTGTCTAGTCACTAGAGGCATAAAATCTAGGTTATATTTATATTTAAAAATTATTATAAAATATATTATATATTAAATTTAACATATTGTTAATATATAAAATGTGAAGGTTATTCGGTTCGGTTCAGGAATTTTTTGGTTTATTTCATAAATTTTGAAAGACCATCCCAATTGTTCGGGATGGTTATACGGTTCGGTTAGGTTTGGTCGGTTTTTCATATTCTTTTGACACCCCTACTTACATGTAAGTAAATATATTTTATATACTAACAATATGTTAAATTTAATATATAAATATATTTTATAACATTTTTCAAATAAAAATATTGTTAACTACTTGTTAAGTATCGTAGTGCAAAATCTGTTTTTCCAACAAATAACTTCAACCAAATTTCATAAATAAATTTTGGAAACGAAATAAACATAAAATCAACAAGATGAAAGGAAGAAGAGTCAAGTCCTCTGAATTCACAGAGTATCCTTAAGGAAATTTATTCCCCTCAAGTACCCGAGATTATGGAATATATCCTCCCAGGATAAAATGACTCGCGACAAACAAATAGTGGTACCTCAAATTTGTTGTCCAGCGAACCACTCAATGGCTTGTAATCACACTTGAAGATTTTGGAAAAGCAGAAACATTTTTTCTTACTATGTAGTGTTTTCCTTTTTGTAAACTTTGTTTCAAAACTTATCTCAAAAAACTTATGCCAATATCTAAGAAAGAATAAGATATTTATAGCCTATAGGTAAGCATAATGATTCATGCATGTTATGTGAAAAGGTAGCCTAGAAATATGAAAGGTTGCATCAAAATACGAAAGGTTGCATTCATCTTTCATTAATATTCATGAATGGAATAAGTTCATTCATACTTGCAGCACTTTCACATTTTTAATTCACCATTATTTATTCTATGTACCATTATCCATTCACACATTATACAATAAACCCAACAATCCCCCACATGAATGGGAATGGCTATAACATGAAAGATAGATATACACGGACTAGTGTGTGATTACAAACAAAGACTAGTTGCATCGGGATAAGTGGGTTTCCCTTTGAACTTTTCGTAGTGAATTTATATCGGATGCACTTGATCAATCGATAGATGCGTTATCTTTGAACCGTCGAATTTGAATGTACACCTAGATAATATAAGTCACACAACCAGCCTTTTACCATCTATGGTTCTCATAATTTTGTTTGTTTTTAGCCATGAACACTTCCTAGTTTCATGAGAGCTTAGAGAATCGGCATTTACTAACATTCTCCTTAAAGCGGCTTCCACCTCACTCCCACATAGGTAATTCCTAAATGTTTACTCCCGTAGAGAAACTATTTGGTCATGCATTGCCAAACTTAGAAACCATTAAAAAGCTTCAATACAAGCTTTATCCTTTGTTACTAAACATTGTCTTCATCGTGAGAATGGGTTAGATTATTTGACAATGTTGGACCATCAAACACAACTTTGTTTGATCTTTTTGAACCTAGCTCTTGGGATCTCCAGTCCACTAGGTAGAGTTACCATCATGCTTGACTTGTCCTAGGCCTTAAACTCATCCTCTTAGATGACCTTTCAACTCCCTCTCTAGTTAGGCCTTTTGTAAGTGGATCCGATACATTATCTTTTGGTCTTACATAGTCAATTGTGATAATTTCACTAGAGAGTAGTTCCCTAACGGTATTATGTCTCCGTCTTATGTGACGAGATTTACCATTATACATCATGCTCCATGCCCTACCTATTGCAGCCTAACTATCACAATGTATGCATACATGTGCCAATGGTTTAGGCCACTACGGAATATCTTCCGAGAAATTTCGAAGCCATTCAGCTTCTTCACCGGCTTTATCTAAAGTGATAAATTCAGATTCCATAATGGAGCAATCAATACATGTCTATTTGGATGATTTCGAAGAGACTGCTCCACCATCAAGAGTAAATACATATCCACTTGTGGATTTTACTTCATCTGATCCGGTGATCTAATTTGCATCACTATATCCTTCAATTACTGCTGGATATTTGTCATAATGCAAAGCATAATTTTGAGTATGTTTTAAATACCCTAAAATTCTCTTCTTTGCCATCCAGTGAGTTTGATTGGGATTGCTCGTGTACCGACTCAACTTACTAATAGCACATGCTATATCTGGTCGTGTACAGTTCATGATATATATCAAACTTCCCAACACTCTCGCATAGTCCAATTGTGAGTCACTTTTACCTTTATTCTTTCGAAGTGCAAAGCTCACGTCTATTGGAGTCTTAACAATATTGAAATTCAAATACTTGAACTTGTCAAGTACCTTTTCAATATAATGAGACTGTGACAAAGCCAAACCTTGTGGAGTTCGAAGAATTTTTATTCCCAATATAACATTTGCCACTTCAAGGTTTTTCATTTCAAATCTACTAGTAAGCATTTGCTTAGTAGCATTTATGTCAGCTAAGTCTCTACTAATGATTAGCATATCATCCACATACAATAAACAATGACCTTATGATTTGGAGTGTCTTTAATGTAAACACATTTGTCACACTCATTAATCTTAAATCCGTTTGACAACATTGTTTGGTCAAACTTTGCATGCCACTGTTTGGGTGCTTGTTTCAGTCCATAAAGTGACTTCACAAGTTTGCACACTTTTCTTTCTTTACCAGAAACCACAAACCCCTCGGGTTGTTCCGTGTAAATTTCTTCCTCTAACTCTCCATTTAGAAAAGCTGTTTTTACATCTATTTGATGGATTTCAAGATCATATATTGCTGCTAGTGCAACCAACATCCGAATAGATGTAATCCTTGTCACTGGCGAGTATGTATCAAAGTAATCAAGACCTTCATTTTGTTTGAAGCCTTTGACTACAAGTTTTGCCTTGTACTTGTCAATAGTACCATCAGCCTTCATTTTCCTTTTAAAGATCTATTTTGATCCTAAAGGCTTATTTCCTGGAGGAAGATCAACCAACTCCCAAGTATGGTTATTCAAGATTGATTCAATCTCACCATTGACAGCTTTTTTTCAAAAAGATGAATCCGCAGAGGACATTGCTTCTTGGAAGGTTTGAGGCTCATTATCAATGAGAAATGTTATAAAATCTGATCCGAAGGAAGTAGCAGTCCTTTGACGCTTACTATGCCTTAGATTTTCTTCATTTTGTATATTTTCTTTTGGTTCTTCTTGAGGTCGTTTGGACCCCCCCCTCCCCACTAGACTCTTCATGTTTAGATTTATACGGGTAAATGTGTTCAAAGAATTCAGCATTATCTGATTCAATTACCATATTGTCATGAATATTTGAATGTTTAGATTTATGAACCAAAAATCGACATGCCTTGCTATTTACAACATATCCAATAAACACACAGTCTTTGATCCTATTTTCAACCTTTTGGGTAAAGGAACTTGGACTTTTGCTAGACTCCCCCACACTTTGAAATATTTCAAGTTGGATTTCTTTCCTTTCCATTTTTCATACAGAATAGATTGTGTCTTGCTATGGGGCACTCTATTGAGTATTCGATTTGATGTAAGGATAGCTTCCCCCCACAAGTTTTGTAGTAAACCTGAACTTATAAGTAAGGCATTCGTCATTTCCTTCAAAGTTTGATTTTTTCTTTCGGCAATCCCATTAGATTGTGGTGAATAAGGGGCAGTCGTTTGATGGATAATTCAATTTTCCAAACATATTTCCGCAAATGGAGATTCATATTCTCCACCCCTATCACTTTTTATCATTTTTATCTTTTTATCCAACTGATTTTCAACTTCAGTTTTATATTGCCTAAATGCTTCAATTACTTCAAGCTTACTTGATAGCAAATAAACATAACAATATCTAGTGCAATCATCAATAAAAGTTATGAAATACTTTTTCCCACCACGCGTTGGTGTTGATTTCATATCACAAATGTTCGTGTGAATCAAATCTAAAGGATTGGAATTCCTTTCAACAGATTTATAAGGCTGCTTAGCAAACTTAGCTTCCACACATATTTGACATTGTGTTTTATTGCACTCAAAATTAGGCAATACTTCCAAACTAATTAGTTTTCGCAAGGTCTTATAATTGGCATGTCCCAAACGTTCATGCCATAAACCACTCGACTCAAGCAAGTAAGCAGAACAAGAATTTTTATTATCAGCAATAGCTATTACATTGAGCTTAAACAAGCCCTCGCAAAGGTAGCCCTTTCCAACATACACTTCATTTTTACTAATTACAACTTTGTCAGAAACAAATACACATTTGGATCCATTTTTAGTAAGAAGTGGAGTAGAACCCAAGTTCTTTCTTAATTTTGGAACATGTAGCACATTCTTGAGAGTCACCACTTTGCCAGATGTCATCTTCAAGAGAACTTTTCCCGTTCCTTCAACCTTTGCAGTTGCCGAGTTTGCCATGTAAATCATTTCATCACCTTGAGTGGACTCATATGATGCAAAAAGTTCTTTGTTGGCGCATACATGATGGGTGGCACCGGAATCTATCCACCACTCTCTTGGATTTCCAACAAGATTGCATTCAGAAAGCATAGCACATAGATCATCACCTTCAAATTCATCAACATTTGCTTGATCCTTCTTCTTTGCTTTCTTGGGAGCCTTACAATCTGCAGCCCTATGACTATTTTTGCCACAATTAAAGCAACTACCTTTGAATTTCTTCTTTGGTTAACTACTTTGCTGTGCAGAGTTTGCCTTTCTCTTTTTAGACCTTCCATCTTCAACAATATTGGCTCCTAATATTGTTGAATTTCCATGAGACCTCTTCTCCGCAGCCTTGTTGTCCCCTTCAATTCTCAATCTTACAATGAGATCTTCAGGGGATATCTCATTTCTCTTATGCTTTAAGTAATTTCTGAAGTCCTTTCATAAAAGAGATAACTTCTCAATCATAGCAGCTACTTGAAAAGCCTCATTAATCACTAGATCTTCCGCAAGGAGATCATTGATAATCAATTGCAATTCCTGAACTTGAGTAACAACATATTTGTTATCTACCATCTTGAAGTCCAGAAACTTTGTCACGATGAATTTCTTCAATCCGGCATCCTCCTTCTTATACTTTTTTTCTAAAGCATCCCAGAGGTCTTTGGAAGTTTTCATAGTATTGTACACATTGTACAAGTCATCATGAAGCCCATTCAGAATATAGTTCTTGCATAAGAAATCAGAATGCTTCCAAGCTTCAACAATCATAATGCGTTCACCTTTCGGAGTTGAATCCGCTAACTCAAGAACACTTTTTTTGATGAATCTTTGTAGACTCAAAATAGTTAAATAAAATAGCATCTTTTGTTGCCACATCTTAAAATCCATGCCAATGAATTTTCCAGGTTTTTCAACCGATGTTATAGCAAGTGCAACGCTTGTACAACTCGACGAAGCAATATTCATTGCACCAATTTTCGATGTCGTATCAGCCATGATTTCAATCTCATTAGTCATCTTGCTCAAAAAAGACAAGCACACTTAGTGTCTTCAAATAAAGACTTGATCTTTATTTTCAGTTTGTTTCTAGTTTAACGATGAAGTTTATAACTCCCAATCGTTAACCGAATGAACTTTAAATTTCTGACGAACTCTTTAGGTTCTCCAAGTCGGTATCAAGTTGAAACATAGCATAAAACCACAAAGGTTTTAATCTCTAGAAACCAATTATAAATAAAGTATTGTCATATATTTCTTCAGATTTAAAACATTAAAGTTTCAATAAATAATTACACAATAAGATAATCATAATTTCCTTAAGATTGTTAACTACTTGTTAAGTATCGTAGTGCAAAATTTGTTTTTCCAACAAAATAACTTCAACCAAATTTCATACAAATAATGAAATATATAATATGAAGTTAAATAAATTTTGGAAACGAAATAAACATAAAATCAACAAGATGAAAGTAAGAAGAGTCAAGTTCTCTGAATTCACAGAGTTTCCTTAAGGAAATTATTCCCCTCAAGTACCCGAGGTTATGGAATATATCCTCTCAGGATAAAATGACTCACGAAAAACAAATAGTGGTACCTCAAATTTGTTGTCCAGCGAACCACTCAATGACTTGTAATCACACTTGAAGATTTTGGAAAAGCAGAAACTTTTTTTCTTACTATGCAATGTTTTTTTTTTGTAAACTTGTTTCAAAACTTATCTAAAAAAACTTATGTCAAAAACTTATATCAATATCTGAGAAAGAATCATATATTTATAGCATATAGGTGAGCATAATGATTCATGCATGATATGTGAAAAGGTAGCCTAGAAATATGAAAGGTTACATCAAAATACGAAATGTTACATTCATATTTCATTAGTATTCATGAATGGAATAAGTTCATTCATACATGCAACACTTTCACATTTTTAGTTTACCATTCTTTATTCTATGTACCGTTATCCATTCACACATTATACAATGAATAGAACAAATATAAATTAGGTCCTAGGCCTCTGGTGACTAAGACGACTTTGAGTCTTTGCTCTTTAATTAGCCTTTACTTAATTAGGTCTAAAATTAAAAGATACTATAATAAATACTCTATCAAACAATATAGCAAAATCTATGCAAACACTCTTGTTAAATGTTTAAGATTAAACAATATGACAACAAGTTTGTCTTCTTGGTGAAGAATTAAAGTGTTTCTTCAAGAACATATATGCGAAAGTAATGTTTTAATAGTAGTATATTTTGAGGTGATATTTTAAAAGTAAAAAAAAAATGAAAATTAAACTAACCGTTCCGATACCGAAGAGAAACCGATATCATTGAGATGGTTTTAAAAAATCTAATTTTGGTTATATATTATAAAATACCTAAAAATTGAAATAGTATAATTTTAAAAAAATAATCAATCGAACCGTACCATTGACACCCTTGACAAGAATAATGATCAATTCATCGTCATCCATTCGAACAACCCAGATTTGAGTCTTATTACCTTTTTTTGAATTTATTAGGGATACACATTTAAGTTTACTTTCCGTAGAAGCCATAAAAGAAAAATGTCTTGATAAACAACAATACATACATGATTGAGGTAACCACATTAATTAATCACTAATCTTATCATCATATTTCTTAATTATTTGACACATATAGATAGCCTTATAACATTTGATGATTATTGTTATACTTAAGGTACTTAATATGACTACGGCTTATAATAATAACATTTGATTTCTCATTAGGATTGCTTATTGTAATTGTATTCGAGTGAGTTCTCAATACCATACTTAATATGACTACGACTATTAAGAATAACATTTACTTTCTCATTATACAATTGATTATTATAATTGTAATTGCATTCGAGTGATTTCTCAATAACATACTTAATATGATTACGGCTAATAAAAATAACATTTGATTTCTCATTATACAATTGATTATTATAATTGTATTTGAGTGATTTCTCAATAACATACTTAATATGATTACGTCTGATAAAAATAACATATGATAGGATTGATTATTGTATTCGAGAAACGAGAGTCGATCCTAATAAAAAATTGAAAAATGAGAAGTATTGGTAATACTACTTGAACAATACTAATTATCTGCTAGAAAGTAAATACATTTCAATGGAATAAAGCAAAATTTTAATAAAAAAGGCTTTGTGTATATATATATATATAATAAAAAAGAAAAACCTTTTGAATTTCTATGACTAATTTGTATATTGTAGAAAAAAATAAAATAATGCTCCTAATAATGTTCGTGCTTACTTGTAGAAGCAACAGTGCTTTTACTATCATCATTTTTTTGCTCTTCAATATCAACTTCTATGGTAACTTCTTCATCTTCTCCTTCTTCATTGGGATAAGGCTTTACAAGAACAATAATCTAACTCATCGTCATCCATTCGAACAACCCAAATTTGTATCATATTACCCTCGTTGATATTACAGATACACATTTTAGTTCATTTTCCATTCAACACATAACATACACTCATCTTCGTCTCCTATCTTCTCAATTCTAGTTCATCAATGTCGAGGCACAGATCAATAACTCGAACTTTCTTGAAATTCTTTTTCTTGCCAGTACTATCCATACAGAGATACTCTTCTTCTTTATTTGTTAGAAATTTTCAAAGTAAAGTTTTCTTCCACTTAACTGCCGGTGGAAGTCCCTCACTCTTGACGCCGCCGTACCCACATTTGGATTCATGTGGACTACCACCTCTTTATTGGCTTGGGCCGTCACGGCTTGAGACAACACCTGAAAAGCCAACCTAACCTCCATATTTGTTATATTCTTAACCAATGGGTCAATCGGAGCTTGAGGAGGAGCTTGGGCTTCTTGACCCACATTCTTCCTCATTCCTTCTCGTTGCCTTTCTAGTAGTCATATCCTGAAAACCATCGGGTAAGGATTTAGAGAAAGATCTTATAGAGTCAAACTCTATGGCACGACTTAGAGAAATGAAGAAGTGAGATTTCCTAAGCATCTAATAGCCTCTCATTTATAAATGTGGCGCGCTTCACACTTATGAACAAGACTCTACTTGACGTGGTTTGAGATATCCTAGAACAATTCTAAACCTTGTGCTTTGATACCAAGTTTGTCACGACCCAGGGGTATCCTCTAGATGTAACAAGGCGTACAAGACCATGAGAGGCCTCATACAAGCCACTTATCATATCATAACATAAAGTAATAGAAAAAGGCACGGGAATTTAAAACAATTTCAATACAATCAAATTCTGTTTATAAAACGAGCGGACGTCTAACATGTAATTCTATCAATTCGATCATAAACAATCATTATCCAACTATTTTGATCAACATTCATCATAACCCACAATAATGGAAGAAATCCTAACTCAAATTGGGGATTTAGACTTCACAATTGGGGAATCTTAAGGGACTCCATGGGAGAAAGGATCCCATGGATGAAAATCCATCATACCTTAGTCACAAAGCCCACCAAAAGCTTGAAGATTGGAGACTTGAACTTGACCTAGCTTCAATCTCTTCCTTCTTCTTCCACCTTCTAGAGATATAATATTTGAGAGAGGGGTTTTGGTCCACATTCTAGAGATATAATATTTGAATGGGTGAATTTAGGGGTAAAAAATACTTATATAGATGGTCTAGGTTTAGGCAAAATGATACCACATTGATTTAATTAAAACCAGAAAAGATCCATGTGCCCCTAAAATTTACTGCCCGCGACGACCTACGGACCCCCGACTGACGGACTGTCGATTGACCTACGGTCCGTCCTGGTGGTCCGTCACTAAGTACAAAGATTTTCGGCTATCAATGGACCCTTGGACCACGGACCGTCGATTGACCTACGGTCCGTTGGTCAGGCCGTGGTCATGGTCTGCCTAATTTTCCTTAGGTGCCCAACCACTGACCATACCTACGGTTTGTGGGTGGCCACCGTCAGTTGGCACCTGCAACTTCTCTAAACCTACAATTTTACCTTTATTGAATCCGGGGTGTTACATTATCTCTCCCTTGGGATCATTCATCCTCAAATGAGATTCTAGGCACATTTCTAAACAAAAAGACTCAAGACTAGTAGCCCATCATGCATGCAACTCATCAAAATGCACACAATCGAGGAGGAAACATCAACTCCAAGCTAAATATACTCAATGCACCATATGGAAGTAGAAACTACATCTATCAACCCAATATGCATGAAATTTCAAATTTCTTACATTTAAGGAGGAACTACCATCTCCAAACTTAAAAGCAATGCTCAACAAAACTTGAATTTATCGATTTTCATATGCTTATAGTCTATCGATTTTGGTGATCCGGGATTCCAGATTTATTTTTGCTGAAATTTTTCATGGACGTTCGTTAACACCTTATCAGTGGAGCCTGTTGGTCCCGAGGGGTAAACCAACCCATTTTCAAGTTCAAACAAGCCCTAGAGCAGGTAAAATTAGAATTTACCGATTTTCGTGTGTTGTATTCCATGGATTTTTGTGATCTAGAAATCCGTATTTTTTTTTGTCAAATGGGCTGATTTTGTGTTAAAACCTTAGCAATGGAGCCAGTCGCACCAAAGGGACAAATCGGCCCATTTTCAAGTTCAAACGAGCCAAAGTAGGTAAAAACAGATTTTAACGATTTTCTTGTGCTATAGTACATGGATTTTTGGTGATCCGGGATTCCAGAATTTTTTGGACGAAAATTTTCATGGACGTTCGTTAAGACCTTAGAAATGGAGACAGTAGTTCTCGAGGGGGGAAATTAGCCCATTTTTAAGTTCAAACGAGCCCTAGAGCAGGTAAAGCCAAAATTTACCGATTTTCGGTGATCCGATATTTCATATTTTTTTGACCAAATTTTTTCATAGTCATCCGTTAAAACCTTAGCAATGGAGCAAGTTGATCCTGAGGGGAAAACCGATCCATTTTCAAGTTCAAATTAGCCCAGAGCAGGTAAAACCAGATTTTACTGATTATCATATGTTACAATAGTCCATGGATTTTCGGTGATCTCGGATTCCGGATTTGTTTTGGCCGATTTTTATTTCGTAGACGTCCGTTAAAACCTTAGCAATGGAGCCAATTGGTTCTGAGGGGTAAACTGGCCCATTTTCAAGTTCAAATGAGCCGTAGAGCAGGTAAAACTAGATTTTACCAATTTTTCTATGCTATAGTCCATGGAGTTTTGGTGATCCGGGATTCTGAATTTTTTTTGGTCAAAATTTTTCATGGACGTCCATTAAAACTTTAGCAGTGGAGCCAGTTGGTCCCGAGGGGTAAACCAACCCATTTTCAAGTTCAAACGAGCCCTATAGCAAGTAAACCCACATTTTAGCGATTTTCGTGTGCATATCATATGGATTTTTAGTGATCCAAAATTTTGGATTTTTTTGGCTGAAATTTTTCGTGGACTTCCGTTAAGACCTTAGCAATTGAGCCAGTTAGTCCCGAGGGGAAAAGCGGCCCATTTTAAAGTTTAAACGAGCCTTAGAGCACATAAAGCCAGATTTTACCGACTTTCATGTACAATAATCCATGGATTTTTGGCGATTCGGGATATCAGATTTTTTTTAGCCGAAATTTTTTAATGAACGTCCGTTAAGACATTAGCAATAGAGCAAGTTGGTCCCGAGGAAACCAACCCATTTTCAAGTATAAACGAGCCCTAGAGTAGGTAAAATCAAATTTTACCGATTTTTGTGTGCTATAGTCTATAGATTTTTGGTGATCCGGGATTCCAAATTTTTTTGGGCGAAAGTTTTCATGGACGTCCGTTAAGACCTTAGCAATGGAGCCAGTTGGTCCGGAGGTGCAAACCGACCCATTTTCAAGTTCAAACAAACCCAGAGCAGGTAAAACCAGATTTTACTGATTTTCGTGTGCTATAGTCAATGGATTTTTTATGATTCGGGATTCGGGATTTTTTTGGCCAAAATTTTTCATGGATGTCCGTTAAGACATTTAGCAATGGAGCCAGTTGGTCTCGCGGGGCAAACCAGCCTATTTTCAAGTTCAAATGAGCCCAGAGCAGGTAAAACCAGATTTTATCAATTTTCGTGTGCTATACTCTATGTATTTTTGGTGATTCAGGATTTCATATTTTTTTTTACCGAAATTTTTGATGGACGTCCGGTAAGACCTTAGCAATGGAGCTAGTTGGTCTTGAAGGGCATATCGGTCCATTTTCAAGTTCAAACGAGCCTAGAGCAGGTTAAACCAGATTTTATCGATTTTCGTGTACTATAGTCCATGGATTTTTGGTGATCCGGGATTAAGAATTTTTTTGGCTGAAATTTTTCATGGATGTCTTTTAAAATCTTAGCAATGGAGCTAGTTGGTCTCGAGGGGTAAACCGGCCCATTTTCAAGTTTAAACGAGCCTCAGAGCAAGTAAAACCAAATTTTATCGATTTTCATGTACAATAATCCATGGAGTTTTGGTGATCCGGGATTTTGGATTGTTTTTGCCAAAAAATTTCATGGACGTCCGTTAAGACTTTAGCAATGGAGCCAGTTGGTCCTGAGGGGTAAACCGCCCCATTTTCAAGTTCAAATTAACCCATAGCAAGTAAAACCACATTTTACCGATTTTTCGTGTGGTATAGTATACAAATTTTTTGTGATACGAGATTTTGGATTTTTTTGGTTGAAATTTTTCATGGACGTCCATTAAGATCTTAGCAAAGGAGCCAGTTGGTCCTGAGGGGAAAACCGTCCCATTTTAAAGTTTAAAAGAGCCATAGAGCACGTAAAGCTAGATTTTACCGACTTTCATGTACTATATCCATGGAATTTTGGCGATCCGGAATTCAAGAGTTTTTTTTGTTGAAGTTTTTCATGGACATCCGTCAAGACCTTAACAATGGAGCCAGTTGGTCCCGAAGGGAAAATCGACCCATTTTCAAGTTCAAACGATCCCTAGAGCAGGTAAAACCAGATTTTACCAATTTTTTTGTGCTATAGTCCATGGATTTTTGGAGATCCGGGATTTCAATTTTTTTTGGCTGAAATTTTTCTTGGACGTCCATTAAGACTTTAGCAATGGAGTCAGTTGGTCCCGATTGGCAAATCGGTCCATTTTAAAGTTCAATCGAGCCCCAGAGCAGGTAAAACCAAATTTTACCAATTTTTGTGTGCTATAGACCATGGAGTTTTGGTGATCCAGAATTTCAGATTTTTTTGGCTGAAATTTTTCATGGACGTCATGGAACCAGTAGGTCTAAAGGTGTAAATCGGCCCATTTTCAAGTTTTAATGAGCCTCAGAGCATGTAAAACAAGATTTTACCGATTTTCATGTATAATAATCCATGAATTTTTGGCGATTCGGGATTCTAGATTTTTTTAGCCGAATTTTTTCATGGACGTCAGTTAAGACTTTTGCAATGGAGCAAGCTGGTCCCGAGGAAACCAACCCATTTTTAAGTATAAACGAGCCCCACAGATTTTCGTGTGTTATTGTCTATGGATTTTTGGTTATCCAAAATTCCAAATTTTTTTGGCCGAAATTTTTTCATGGACGTCCATTAAGACCTTAGCAATGGAGCCAGTTGGTCCGGATGAGAAAATCGGCCTAATTTCAAGTTCAAACGAGCCCATAGAAGGTTAAACCAGATTTTACCGATTTTCATGTGCTATAGTCAATGAATTTTTGGTGATTCAGGATTCCAGATTTTTTTTTGCCGAAATTTTTCATGGACATCCGTTAAGACCTTAGCAATGGAGACAATTGGTCCCGCGGGGAAAACCATCCTATTTTCAAGTTCAAAATGAGCCCAGAGTAGGTAAAACCAAATTTTCCCGATTTTTGGGGATCTGAGATTTCGGGTTTTTTTAATGAAATTTTTCATAGACGTTCGTTAAGACCTTAGTAATAGAGCAAGTTAGTCCCTAGGGGTAAACCAACCCATTTTTAAATTTAATCAATGGATTTTTGGCGATCCGAGATTCCAGATATGTTTTAGCTGAAATTTTTCATGGACGTCCGTTAATACCTTAACTATGGAGCAAGTTGATCCTGAGGAAATCAACCCATTTTCAAGTATAAACGATCCCTAGAGCAGGTAAAACCAGATTTTATCGATTTTCGTGTGCTATACTAAGTGGATTTTTGGTGATTCGGGATTTTAGATTTTTTTTTTCACCCAAATTTTTCATAGACGTCTGTTAAAATCTTAGCAATGGGGGTCTCGAGGGGCAAATAGGTCCATTTTCAAGTCAAACGAGCCAGGGCAGGTAAAACCAGATTTTACCAATTTTTGTGTATTATAGTCCATGGATTTTTGGAGATTCAGGATTTCAGATATTTTTGGCTAAAATTTTCATGGACGTCTGTTAAGACCTTAGTAATAGAGCCAGTTGGTCCCGAGGGGCAAACCGACCCATTTTCAAGTTCAAACAAGCTTAGAGCAGGTAAAACCAGATTTTATCAATTTTCGTGTGCTATAGTCTATGGATTTTTGGCGATTCGAGATTCCTTTTTTTTAACTGACATTTTATGGACGTCCGTTAAGATCTTTGCAATGGAGCAAGTTGATTCCGAGGAAACCAGCCCATTTTCATGTATAAACGAACCCAGGAGCAAGTAAAACCAGATTTTATCGATATTTGTGTGCAAAAGTCTATGAATTTTTAGTGATTTGGGATTCCAGATTTTTTTGGTTGAAATTTTTCATGAACGTCCGTTAAGACCTTAGATTGGAGCCAGTGGGTTCGGAAGGGGAAACCGACCCATTTTCAAGTTCAAACGAGCCCATAGCAGGTAAAACCAGATTTTACCAATTTTCGTGTGCTATAGTCAATGATTTTTTGGTGATCTGAGATTCCAGATTTTTTTGCCCAAAATTGTTCATGGACGTCCGTTAAGACCTTAACAATGGAGCAAGTTGGTCCCGTGGAGAAAACCAGCCAATTTTAAAGTTCAAACGAGCCCAGAGCAGGTAAAACCAGATTTTATCGATTTTCGTGTTCTATCTATATGGATTTTTGGTGATCCGAGATTTTAGATTTTTTTTTATCAAAATTTTTCATGGAGATCCGTTAAGACCTTAGAAATGGAGTGATTTGGTCTTGAGGGGTAAATTGGTCCATTTTTCAAGTTCAAATGAGCCCAGAGCAGGTAAAACTAGATTTTACCAATTTTCGTGTGCTATAGTCCATGAATTTTTTGTGATCTGGGATTCCAGAGTTTTTTACTGAAATTTTTCATGGACGTCCGTCAAGTCTTTAGCAATGGAGCAAGTTGGTCCCTAGGGGTAAACCATCCCATTTTTAAGTTTAAACGAGCCTTCGAGCATGTAAAACAAAATTTTACCAATTTTCGTGTAAAATAATCCATAGATTTTTGGCGATTCGAGATTCCAGATTATTTTTAGCATAAAATTTTCAAGGACGTCCGTTAAGACCTTAACAATGGAGCAAGTTTGTCCCGAGGAAACCAACCCATTTTCAAGTATAAACGAGCCCCAGAGTAGGTAAAACCAGTTTTACAAATTTTTGTGTGCTATACTTAGTGAATTTTTGGTGATTCGGGATTTGAGAATTTTTTTTGACTGAAATTTTCAAGGACGTCTGTTAAGACCTTAGCAATGGAGTCAGCTGGTCTCGAGGGGTAAATCGATCCATTTTAAAATCAAACGAGCCCAGAGCAAGTAAAACCAGATTTTACCGATTTTTGTCTACTATAGTACATGGATTTTTGGAGATCCGGAATTTCAAATTTTTTTGGCTGAAATTTTCATGGACGACGTTAAGACCTTATCAATGGAGCCAGTTGGTCCCGAGGGGTAAACCGGCCTATTTTCAAATTTAAACGAGCCTTACAACAGGTAAAACCATATTTTACCGATTTTCATGTACAATAATCCATGGATTTTTGGCGATCCGGGATTCCAAAATTTTTTTAGCCAAAATATTTCATGGACGTTCGTTAAGACCTTAGCAATGGAACAAGTTGGTTGCGAGGAAACCATCCCATTTTCATGTATAAACGACCCCAAGAGCAAGTAAAACCCGATTTTCATACCACCACCCACCCCCAACCCCTCCTACCAACCCCACTACCCTTACCCCTACCTATCCCCACCTCACCATCTCACCCCTACCCCCTATCTCTATCCCCCCACCTTATCACCCACCGATCCCATCACCCTACCCCCACCCCCTCCTACACCTACCCCCACCCATACATTCCAATCCCCTATCTCTATCTCCCCCACCCTATCCCCCCACCTTATCACCCACCGATCCCCTTTCCCTACTCCACCCCCATCCTACCCACATCCTCCACCCATCCATTCCAATCCCCTGTCCCCTCGACCCCTATACCCCCTATCCCCTTCCACCTATCCAAGCCCCCTCCCCACCAACTCCCCCTTCCACCTATCCACCCTATTTCACCCACCCACCCACCCATCCATTCCAATCCTCTATCTCTATCCCCCCACCCCATCACCCATCGATCCCCTTCCCCCTACCTACCACCCCTTTTCTACCCTATCCCCCACCCATCTATTCCAATCCCCTATCCCCCGCCTCTCCCTTACCCCCTTCCCCGCCGACGCACCATTCCCTTTATCCACCCCCCTTCCACCCACCCACCCCATTATCCACCACCTATCCATTCCAATCCCCTATCTCTATCCCCCACCCCATCACCCACCGATCCCCTCCTACCCCATACCCCACACATCCATTTCAATCCTCTACCTCCCTCCCACTCACCCCTCTCTTACCCACCCAACGCCTGGTACCCCCTCCTACCCCCTTACTACTACACCCACTCCCTACTACTACCCCCCTCTTACCCTACCTCCTACCCCCTTCTACAC
>JAJOOR010014235.1:0-32321 GCA_036250505.1 Solanum acaule | reverse complement strand
TTTTATTATCGGTTATTAGTAGCTCCCACAGTTCAGTCAAATTCTATTGCATTGACCATTTATCAGTATATCCAGTATTCAATTTCAACATGTTATAAATTGGTCACTGCATTAAGTTATCTTAGCATTCAGTATCTATATCATGTTCATATTATATCATTGCTTTTTTGCTTTGTTCAGTTATATGTTATTTCAGTTGTATTCTATCCTGCATGCTTAGTACCTTTCAAGTAGTGACACATAGTCTGCACTACATCTTCTCGTGATGTAGGTTCAGGTTCTCAGCATCCAGATCACGCTTAGATCGATTCCCGATCTCTAGTTCAGCAGAATCAGTGATGAGTCCTCATTCTCTGAGGACAATAGTCATGAGTTTCTTTTCAGTATTTATAGTCCTTTAGTTTCAGTTGTTCTAGACTTAGCTGAGGCCTGTCCCAACATTTCTAGTCTGTTAGAGGCTATTTTCAGACATAGTTAGATTCAACTTAGTATTGAGTTAATATCTTCTTTGTATTAAACTCATCAGTTTTCATATATCTCAGTTATAGTATATGGGTATTCCCCATCTTTTCATTTTATTTATGATTTAGCTTCTGCATCAGTTTATTATCTTTAGTATGCTCGTGATCATGTCAGCAGGGTTAGCTTGGGATCACTTGTGGTCCTAGGTCCCGTGTTCGCATCTCGGGGCTAGTTCGGGGCGTGATAGCATGCCCCAAGAAACTACGAATGCCTTTTACCGAAATTGGTCGTGGTAGATTCTCAATTACTTTGATCTTTGCTATTTCAACTTCCAACCCTTTTTGTGGCACTTTGTGACCAATAACTATTCCTTCCCTAACCATGAAGTTGCATTTCTCCCAATTTAGGACCAAACTTGTCTCCACGCATCTTTGAAAGACCTGCCCCAAGTGTGTCAAGCATTCTTCAAAAGTATCACCCACAACTGAGAAGTCGTCCGTAAAGACTTCTATCGAATCTTCTACCATATCAGTGAAATAGACAACATACAACGTTGAAATGTTGCTGGAGCATTACACAACCCTAACATCATCTTTTTGAAAGAAAAAGTTCCATATGGACAAGTGAAAGTGGTTTTCTCTTGGTCCTCCGGAGCAATGGAGAATTGATTATATCCGGAATACCCATCCAAAAAGCAATATCATCCTCTCTCTGAAAGCCGATCAAGCATTTGATCCATAAAAGGCATGGGAAAATGATATTTTTCAGTCCAAGAGTTTAACTTCCGGTAGCCCATGCATACTCGCTATCCGGTTACCGGTCTCATAGAAACAAGCTCCCCTTTTCATTTGAGACTACTGTGATGCTTCCTTTTTTTGGTACACATTGGACCGGACTCACCCACTTGCTATCCATAATAGGGTAGATCACACCTGCATCCAACCACTTTATAATTATCTCTTTTTTCACCACCTCTTGCATCGGTGGGTTCAATATCTTTTGATGTTCGACACTCGGTTTACACTCGCTATCAAGTTGAATTTCGTGAGTGCAAATGCCAGATGGAATGCCCACAATGTCAGTGATAGTCCACCCAATAGCTTTGATGTATCTTCTCAACACTTCAAGAAGCAACTTCACTTGTCATTCAAGCAAGTCAGCAGCAATGATTACATGTAAGGCGTTGTTTGCCCCCAAGAATACATATAGAAGATGAGGGGGGAGTACTTTCAACTCAAGCTTTGGTGGTTCTTCTGTTGATGGCTTGACGGGAGGATTTTCTCATATTTTAGATCAATATCTAGCTTTAACGGATTCTTTGAACATTCCCCCAAATCCGAAAGGGAATCTATCACCTCATTGTAACCTTGGATTTCGAACTCATAATAGTTTCCAAGCACAGCCTCAAGTGGCTCACTCATACATATCAAATGGTTCACACTAGCCACTGCTTCATCAATTACATCAATAGTCGAAACCACATGAATATCGCTTGGGTACTTTATTAACTTACATACATTAAAAGTGACTTCATCTTCGTTCACCAGGAAGTTCAATTCTCCACTTTCAACATCTACTAACGCTCTCCCGATTGCTAAAAATGGTCTTCCCAAAATAATGGGAATTTCAGCATCAATTTTGCAATCAAGGATGAAAAAATCAGCCTGAAAGATAAATCGGTCAACCTTTACCAGGATATCATAGAGTATCCCCACGGGGTGCTTGATCGATCGGTCTGCCATCAGAAGCCCCATTGTTGTGGATTTCGGTTCACCCAACCCAAGTGGTTTATTAATTGCGTATGGCATTAAATTTATACTTGCCCCAAATCACATAGGGCTTTGGTGAATTGGAGCATACCGATAGTGCAAGGAATGGTGAAGGCTCCGGGATCTTCTTTCTTTTTAATCATCTCATTAGTCATAATCGCACTACAACTATGAGAGGCTTTAATTGTTTCGTAGTCCAAGCTTCTTTTCTTTGTGACTAACTCCTTCATGAACTTGGCATAGCCCGGCATCTCCAACAATGCTTCCACTAGTAGGAGATTAATCGATAATGTCTTGAACACCGATAAGAACTTCTTGAACTTCTCATCCTCATTTTTCTTCTTGAGACGTTGGGGAAATGGAGGAGTTATTTTGGAGAGAGGTTGTACCAATTTTGGGATTGAGCTACTTTTTCCTGCATCTTTTTGTGACTCTTTGGCAAAGCTTTGTTGGATGGGGATATCTTCTTCCTCAATACCTTTTTCTTCTTCATGAGTTTGTGCTTCATCATTACTCTTAATATCACCTACCACTACCTTTCCACTTCGAGTAACCACATCCAGATTTCTATCATCATCCTTCATCAAAGTTGTTATGTGTACGATTTCGCCTTCCCCCATTACTTTTGGTTCCAATTGTGCTGAAAGTTGACTCAGCTAGCCTTCAAGTATCTTGATTACATCAACATGAGAGTTCACTCTATTGTTTAATGACAAAAAATTAGCTTTCATCCATTTTAACAAGTCATCTGAGCCCTCAACTTTGACAAGAATACTACACGACAAATCATCCACTGGGAGACTACTTGCACTCTTCTTTGACTTTGGGCTATCACTCGATTGTGTGTGATCCTCTTCATGATCATCTTATTTTTTCCAATGGTCACTTTGTTTGGCCCATTCTTGATAGTATCTTCTCCACTCTTCTTCTTTGTGAGAGTTCCAACCTTGATTCCCATCCCGCTGCAAGCAGCGTGGGTGGAAACCATCCTCAACTCTATGAAATTTCCAACCTTGATTCTCTCTCGGCCTTAAGTAGCTTGCGGAAGAACCCTCCTCAACTCTAAACACTCCCCTTGCTCCTTTGGGTTTGTCCATATTTTCTAACATTTGTTTTTGTAGAAACTCCATTTGGGATAACATCTTATTGATGTTCTCATCCCTTTCTCTTTCTTTATCAAGCTGTTCTTGAATCATCCTAAAGCAAAAATGTGAAACTTGATCATATTGAGTGTACCATGCTTGATTTATTTTCGTCATGTCATCAAGAAGAAACGAAGCCACCTCAAACGATTGCAACATTATTCCACCTCGAACCAACTGATCATCTACTCCCTTATTTACCGAATCAAGACTTCGATAGAAGTATTGTAGCAGAACATTGTTTGGAAGTCCGTGATTTGGGCATTAAAGTAGTAGCTTCTTAAACCTCAGCCATGTTTCGTGGATGGGTTCACCTTTCAATCGCTTGAAACATTGAATGTTGTCTTGGAGTTTCATCATCCTTGATGGAGGAAAGAACCTCACATTGAATGTTAAGGTAAGCTCATCCCAAGATGTGATGGAATTCTTTGGTAACTCAGTCAGCCATTTGCTAGCTTCACCTGTCAGAGATAATGGGAATAACTTGAGATAGACTAATTCTTGTGATACATTCTTGAATGAGAACAGACCATAAACATCTATAAAATTCCGTATATGCTCATGTGGGTCCTTGTAAGTCAACCCTTCGTAGAGTCCCTTCATTTGAAGGAGATGGAGAGTTGTGCTAGTAACATGGAATATAACATTCTCTTCGGTTGACGGTAGACAGATTGCACCGATTCCAGCCAAATGGATTGGGTTATGCACATTATTAAGATCGTCAATATTACCTTGGTGGCCCACTTGGCTACTGTTAATCTCTGCCTCACTTATTTCCTCTTTTATTCAACATAAACACAAAACAAATCGAATAGATTCAACTATAGCCAACAAAATCACAAATTAAACTTCGATAAGAGAGTTCTAAACAACACCACTCCCCGGTAGCGGCGCCATTTTGATTAATGTATCAAGTACACCTCATCCGATACTAGGTGTAGACGATCGTTAAGCAGTATAAACCCAACAAAAGAGTTGGGGTCGATCCCACATGGAGTAGTTCTATTTTGAATTCAAGTATGAAGTTAGACTAGTGATTTTCGTAGCTGAAGGAATAGAAATTGTCGGAAACTTTTAATAAAATTAGACCACTGACATCAATGTTAGGGTAAGGGGTTTTAGACAAGAAATCAACCTCAACAATTAATTAAAAGTAATCAAATAGGAGAACGATACTTGGGGGATTGACCGACCAATTGCTAAACTCATCTCAATGGGTGTTAATTGGTAACCAATAGTACTAACTCTTTGTGGGTAAGATGAACTTTAGATGAGGTACTTTTCTCTCGAACAACTACCTCTTTTCAATTGAGTTCTCTTGAACATCAATGTACTAAACATGGAGACCATCCCACAACCTCACTACATCCACTCTTTCGAGCTGAATACATAGAATGAATCTTGGAATTTACTCTCTCGAGCTGAACCCTCCATGACCCAATAACTACGAGTGCCAACTTATCACCTTAGTTTTACACTTCTTTCTCAAGAAAGCATAAAACATTAAATTATACTAAAATAACATACAACAGAGTAATTAAACCACATAAATAAGTCAGACCCACTTTGAATTAGCACTAAAATTGATAATGACTAACACCCATCAAGCCAAATTCAACAATTAATCACATTGTAAAACCTCCAAGATTGGGGTTTTAGATAATCATCTTAAAATGTGAAAATTCAGTACCTAATACATGCTCCATAGCTGGGTATTGATTTTTGAAGTTCTAAGATGAATGAATCTTTTTCTATTACAACACCCAATTGAAATCTCTAACCAAAAATGCTAAAAATCAACATGAATAGTGTTTTTGTTCTCTCTATTTTGTTCCACAATGACTGAATGCCTTCTCTCTCTTCCAAAAATTAATTTATACTCATAGAGATGTGGCTTTTTGGGGTTGATCGGCGAGGAAATTCGGGCATCGCCGACCAGTCGGTGACTCGCTGATTGTCCTTGTCCATTGCCTTCTTTCTTCACATTTTCATCCATCATGTACTATAACTTTAGACGGTCTAGATCGGGATTGCCGATCACTTCCGTGATCCACCCTTTAGTCTTTTGGCTAGCCAATTCAATTTCATTTTTTTCTCGTTCAGTGTGTACGGCTGTACAATCTGCTTCACCGATGAATTCGGCGATTCACCGATGTAGGACACAGTTTAGGCGCATTGTACTGTAAAATTAGGCGGTCTAGGGGTAACTCGGCGATTCGCCGAGTGTTCTTGGCGATCGTCAGGCTCGCTTTTCTCACCTTCTTCAGCTTGTTTTGTTCCTTTTTGCCTGTTAGTGTCCTTGCTTTGCTCCTCTATCTACATACCTAGAAATCAAGGTTTACACATAAGTTCATAGCATAAATCAAACGTTTGAGGACACTAAATTCATCAAAACAAAGCCCTAAATGAGTCCAAATCTCGGACTCATCAATTATGTGGAATGATCATTAATTTATATAGTTTCTTTGTAGTTGTTAAATTCTATAGTTTAAGTTATGCCATAGTGTTTACTGTTGAACATGGAATGTCATAGCTAGATATTCTAGGCTAATTATTCCTTTAACTATGCACCTTTATTTGCTTAACTGAAAGCCTGTAAATGATTTAAAATGGTTCCTTAAAATTCATATTTGTTCATGTATGTGTTTTTTCTTAATGGATCCTTGTGAAAATATTTGAGTAGAATATATATGGTGATTTAGTTCTAAGTGAAAATCTTATTTATTGTTATAGCATATGAGATTTCTTCTTATTAATCTATTTTCTTTTATCTCCATGTGACCCTGTTCAAGTCCATTTGGACTCTATTTATTCATCCTTGCATCTTCGAAGTGGGCCACGGAGCCCCATTTGCTTTTTCCAGTGATTCAGTCTCATCCAAAGGAGTATGGATGCAAAATCGAGTGAAATTGAAAGCAAATATACATGTGGAAGGAACTGATATACACCGATATACAACAATATACATCTGTATACATAAACTGTATATAATTCCAGTAAACTCGAAATTACACCTCAAGCCTAAGATCTTTGTACTAGCATTCCAAAGGGGACTAAAAAGAGCAGATTTCATAACGAAAAATGGGCTCAAAGGGCCTACATGATGCAGCCTCATTAGAATTTAGGATAGGTGGAAGAATGGGCCCATTAGTCCAACAATCTAAATGTAACGACCTGATTTCCATCGTATGGAAAAGCCAATAGGGAAAGAACTGGGGCTAGAAAACTTTTTCGTAGTAACTTGAGATTTCCCAACCTTGTCCAGATTTGGACAAAATCGGAGTCATTGTGGTGTAGAGAAATCTGGTAACAATTGGGTGAATCATTTATGATTTTAATTACATGAGTAGTTAGATAACTCGGTAAGGAATCCGTACGACTTTACGGAATTGAATTCGGGAGAGTAGAACTCCCGAAATCGATCTTAGTGTAAAGGGTATTTACTGAGCGTCGTGGGTTAGATGTGTGTTGTGAAATGAGAATTTTGGAATTCTTGAAATAACTCTCTATCTTGAGAATGTCGCTTTGGCGCTGGGTTTTGCCGCTTTGGCGGGGCCGTTGTGGCGGGGTGGTGGCCTCTATGGCGGGCCCGACGCTAATTAAAGTTGTTAATAAACCCCTAAACGACCTCATTATGCACTTTTCGACTTTTAGAGCTAAAGAACGACCCCCAGGCGAATCCTACTCGTTTTTCACGGCTAAAGGTAAGGCTTTAACTCCCCGAATCCATTTTTCGATCCGTAGAACGTAATCTAGTGGGTCATTATCGATAGGGGAGGGTTTTGATTTAGAATTTATGGTGGAAAAAGCCCTAAATTGGGTATTAGGATCTTGAGTTTGGTCTAGGGTTATTGGGTTTGTTATAATCTGGATAATTAGACCTTTGATTGTTGATCCTTGCATAAAAATTGTTGTTTGTAGACCTAGAACAAGTGGAAAGAATCTGAAAAGGGAAGATTCAAGTGCCTTAGGGGATTCAAGCTTGGATTCGAGGTAGGTAATGGTTGTGATTCTATGATTGTGTGTTGTATGTTTGTTCTTGCTTCATTATGATACATGTATGTATGTATGCGAATGTTGCATTATTGATCACACTTGTTGTAAATGAGGATAATTGAATAATTGTATGCCATGAATCACCTCTTGTTGTATGATTGTGAGAATATACATTGTGATTGTGATTGTGGTTTGTTGAATGGGCGGGTGTTACGATCTGGCACACTAACTGGGATCGGTTGCCACGTTTCGGCATAAATATGGGATCGGATTGCCACGTTCCGAAAATAACTAACTTAGATCGGATTGCCACGTTCCGGCATAAATATGGGATCAGATTGCCACGTTCTGGCATAAATATGGGATTGGATTGCCACGTTCTGGCATGCTAATTATTTGGGTTTGGGTTTCATGAGAGGACTATTGAATTGGGTTCTGTGAGAGGACCATTGAATTGTGTTGTGTATCTACTTGTGATGAGTTCGTTCATATCTAATGATGATTGATATTGGAAGACGGTATGTTGCTCTAAATTGATATAACTGTGATATGTGAGAATCGTGAAGTTGTTCATTGTTCGTATATGTTGATGATATTGTATATGTTCGATATGTGCATGTGATTATATTGTTGTATTGACTAATGTATGTTACACTTAGTGAGATAGCCGCGTGATCCTACCAGTACACGGTAGTTGTGTACTGATACTGCACTTGCTCTTTCTTTGTTGAGTACAGGGCATCTTCAGGTGGCTATTGATAGAGCTCAACTAGGTGACTATGAGCGTGACCGGATTTAAGGGTGAGCCAGTTCTTTCAGGATGCCATGAATCTTCCTTGTTTAAGTCCACTATTTTTGGACTCAGACTTTTGTTTAAGGTGTTGTTTAGTTTCGGGGTTGTACCCCTTGTTCTTAGACTTGTCGTTAATAGAGTTTTGGTACATTGACTTTCAGGTTCTAGGTTAATTCTTCCGCATTTGTTAGTTATTGTTGAACTTTTGTTACAGTTTATGGAAACTCTATTTTCTTTCCTTAGTATTTGACTTACATGCCTTAGTTTTTAGATTGATTGCTTGGTTTGAGTTGTAGTAGTGGTTCTCCCATCGGATTGTTAGTGTGGGTGTCAATCACGACGGTCTGGGTCGTGACACTAAACTTGGGCAAAAGCCCAACTTTATTCTCTCATTTACTTATCATTTCTTATCAATATTATTGTTTAACTCTAAATTTATGTATTTGGGTAATTTAATTAAATCCCTTAAAGATGAACCATTTTTGTTATGAAGATTTATTTCATTCAAATGATTTAGTCAATTGGTTTGTCTTTACTTAGTCATTTTTTCCAAAGCTTACTTTCCTTTCTAAATTATTTCAAAGTGTTTAAGTTAATTTATTTTCAAATAATTTTAAATATTTTATTTACTTAATTAATATTTTCAAAGTTGGTCAAATAACTTAGTCAAGTCGTAGGTCAACCACGCGTTAGCGGACACTTCAAGTGCCTAACACCTTTTTGAAGTGTAAATTGAACCCCGAAACCTTTTGGTATTTTCAAATGATTTTTCTGTTTAAGTATTTTGAAATTTATAAGTTTCTTGATTTTTCTTCAAAAAATTTAAGTGGGGACTCTTCAAAATCGATTTTTAAAAAAAGGTTAATTGATTTTTGAAAAATATGTCTTTTTTTCTATTTCAATAAAACATTGAGAATTGTTCGGGGTCCGATCAAAATAAACTAGACATGCTATCCCACTAGAATCGACAATTCAAACTCAATGAAATAGTCGAATTTCCAAAAAAGTCAAATGATGGAAATACCCTCCCGGACCACTCTTAAGGCTAAAACTCAACTTTTCACCCAAATGCCTCAAAACTCAACTGAAGGCCTTGAAAACCTTACCAACCACCTCACTAGCTCAAACTCAACGTTCCGAACACGATGGAACTGAAGGAATCCCATCCGACGCTTGAAATTTCAAATATTGACCGAAGTCTATCAAGAATTCACAACTCAAGAAGGGTCAAATTACCAAAAAAATACTCGATCACATTGGAGACCACACCAACCATCCCAAAAACACAAACTAAGCATGAAAATGCTAAGGAGAAGGGTAAAATTATCAATTTACAGTCAAAAGTAAATTCACAAGAAATTGAACATCACACGAGACTTTCAAAAATGATCCCCTTGTTCCAGAACTATGGCCTCCGTAGGACTTAATCTTAATTGACTCTAGCTAGTAGATCCACCTAAGCTCATGATTATGGTCCTTACCTTAGCTAGTAGGGCACTCTCTTTTCGCTATAGAAGTAGTACACTGAACTCCATGTTATAGCTCACATGTTTTATGTCGATAAACAACGTCTCCAATAAAGGTTTATGTTTTCCACAAAAGACTTATGTTATGACTATGATTAGGATTTAAAGAAGAATGCATGACCTTGTACTATGTTTTATAAAATCATATGATCATATTTATATTATGCTTTCTTGGTCATTACATTATTATGTTTTTAGACTTGTCATGTTATCATGCTATGTTCATGCATCTTTCTCCATATCCAGTATATTTTGAGTATTGACCGCATACATTCTTGTGGTTATATTGTTTTATAATATATGTTCTAACACACATATTTTCGGCCATTGTTAGTATTGGATCCCATAAGATTTTTTCATGTTTGCTGAATCCTCATGGTTTAAGGACATTGCCTCACTTATGTTTCTTTATTGTCATTCAAACTTATTTCAGCTATCAAATTGTTCAAGTGAGCTAAGGCTTGTCCTAGTAACTCATTATACAGTAGAGGTTTGTTTTCAGACATTAGTCCTTCTGCAATTATATTTTTTTACTCTGATTTCATGATAGGTTGAGATTCCCATTTGAGACTTATTCCGCTTATCTCTTTCTTTCATTTATGTATGTTTTCTTAGTGTCATGTTATGTCATGTGGTTTGCTTAGAGTGTCTCGGATTCTAAGCACCATGTCACATCTAGGGCGTAGTCTTGAATCGTGACAATCCACTATCTCATTTTCTGGTAATGTTTTCACTACCGTTTTGTTGACCACATTTTTCATTATCTATTTTCCAATGATTTTGTCATCATTTTTTTTTCATTTGACGCTACCTCTAAGAGACAAATATATTCAAGATAATAAGACAATGGTTAAATCATCAAACAATTTCTCTAGCCCCACTGTGGGTGCCAAACTATTTACAACTAAAATAGTACAATAAAATTTATATTAGGGAAAGAACACACCTCTTGATTCAACTCATATTAGGTTCAATTACTGGATTGGTGAGAAAAAATAATTAAAACAAGTAAAAGTGTAAAGAATGTAAAATTATAATTGAAGAAAAGTCATATTTGTTTCATAATTAATATATCAACCTATTGTCAATGTTAGTAATGGTAAGTAGTACAAGGACTGTAATTACATGATATCTAAAGAAAAAATTACTAGAATCTAAGTAATAACCACATTACTATAAACAAATATTCAAATTTGGTTAGTAAATAATAGACCAAATATGGTAAAAATAATATTTCCATACTAAAAGGAGGTAAATATCAATTAATCCTCATAATTGCACACTCATTTGTTAGATATGTTTTCTTTACTCTTTATCTATATATACATCTCTCTATTTATCCTTCAAAATATATTTCTTCTCAATATTCTTGAGTAAATTTTCTCTCTTTTATCTTGCTTGCAGAGAAAAGAATGAATTCTTCTTCTCAAATCAGTAATTGTCGTGAAATAATACCTTACGTTTCTCCAGTCAATATTGTTCGAATAGCAGTATGTTGGTTTAAAATAATAATGTTTTTTAGTATTTTGTATAGAAATTATGATGAATCCAGAAAAAGTATAATTCGAATAGCGATTTGAATAAATTATTTTTTGAGAAATGTTTTCTAAAAGATTTATTTTATAAAAGTAGAAAACTTTTCTTTCAAAAATAAAATTGTTTTCTTAGTTGTTCATTTTAATTAATGTTGACTATGAAAAGTTGATTCGCACTTTGAAAAAAAAGAGAGGATGTAGGGTAACAATGTATTGTTATAAAATTTGATGAATTAATTTCTACTATAAATTATAAACAAGTCAAAATTCTACAGACCAAAATATAAATAAATAATATTTTTTTTTGCATCCAAAATTTGATAATTATTTTGTACTTCTCCTAATTCCTTACAGGCTCAAGAAAATCAAAGAGTTGATATTAGTGAATCGGTGTTACTACCATCTAGTGTACCAAGTCATCTATGGGAAATTGTCTCGGGGACATTAGTAAGAAAATATTAATTTAGCATTCTAGTTCTTCCTATTACTTGTTGCGTTACCCTTTAATTTATTATCTTTTGCGTAGATTTTAACTCCTTGGTTAAATCTTGATCATTATCGTGCATAAGCAAAAATACATGAATTCTAGGTATTTTTAGACACTTTGGTAGTATTTAAATGTATTTTTTTCTTGTTTGAAAATAATTCATTATTGTGAGGAATAATTGTGTATCAAGATTTTGTTTTAACAAATTTTATCATAACATTTAGATGTCTTTTAAAAAAATAGAATTATGGGGAACAATTTTTATTCTCTTTCTAATTGAAATTGCGATAGGCTTTTGAAAAAGGGAAGAAAATAAGTTTTTTGGATTATATTTTCTTGTCATATAGACGGCGATTAACCACATTATTAAAAAATGAACTGATTAAATTTATTTTTTTATAATGATTAGTATTAAATTTTATTTTATAAGAAATCACATTTTATCGAATCTAAAGAAAAAATGATTTCAATAATATATTTTATAAACACTAAGATAAAAGATTGATTTTTAGTTAAGTATTTTATATTATTCTATACTGTCTTTGTTAAATGATTGTTATAACATATTAGTTGTCTAGATTTGTATGTTAGATTTTAATTGCAATATTGATGAAAAATTACGAGAATCTATCCATTAGTCTAATAGCCTTTGCTTTAATAATGTGCTTTATAAATTTATTATTTTTCTTTAAACTGATTTAATAATTGTAAAAATTATCTAAGCGCCTTCAAAATTAAAGTCACTTTCATATATATATATATATAACACTTTTTATTGTTGTATTTTGATCTTTTAAAAATTTAATTAAAACATTTTGACATTATTATTAAATGATATTGACACTAATTGTGAAATTTACTTTACAAATATTTTTATTTTTTTAATTAGAATATGCCATGTTTATATAAAGACTATTGTAATTAATTTTGAGTGATACAAAAAAAGATATATACATTATCCATTATAATTAATGTGGTAGTGAAACTTAATAAATTGATCATTTTTAGTTTACATAAAGAAATGATTCTAATGATCTTGATCATATTTATGACGTAGAATTTACATTTATTTCAATGTCTAATTAAGAAACACTTATAACTCTCATAATTTCTACTCGACATCATTCAGAAGAAATAATTTTTTTTATATCTCAAGCAATTGAGGAAACAATAGTTATTCGAGTATGAATATCATATATTTTTTTGGTTAATGATATTATGACCATTGAATTTTATTTTTCTCTTTATCATGCCAAGTGATGATATATGTATTGTTATTTTCATATATTATTGTCATGCATTGTATATATATCTTTCACCTAGAGGCTCATTTTGTTTATATGGACGTTCAGTTATAATATAGTGTAAATTATATTTATCATCAAAGCATCAAATTTTTACTATGCCTTTTCTTCTGCAAAAGAGTTTAACTTATATATACAAACAATGTAAATAAAACTTTATATTATAAAGTAATCCAAAAGATATCTATAAGCATACACCAATTAAAATAAAATTTGTAATCCTAAAAATTAGGTAGTTTTCTTGTCACAAAAAGTAAATATGATAGTTTATAAATTAGTGTTTATTTAAAACACAATCAAGTATGACAAGAATTTTTTATTAAAAATTTTCTATTATTGCAGAATGAGTCGGAATTAACTCTTCATCAACTCACCGGGAGGAAGAGGGGATTGATTAATGCGGAGGTCATAGCCCTATCTACTGTTAGCTTTGCAATTGTACCTCTAGCAGGTGAAACTAATATTTATACTATAAAATTATACAAGGTTTGATCATAATAATTAGATGGCTAACTCTTCCAAATAGTTTTTTATGGACTCGAATTATAGGGAGAAGATTTAGTCGATCCATTCAAACTTAATAAAAAATATCATGATATCTTGGACGACTGGACATGTGGAAAGAGAAGGCGCCCTAATGGTCAATGTGACAAGGTAACTAAAATTATTATCTTATTTCTTTCATATAACTTAAATTATTAGTTTTTTTTACTATATATTGATTCTATAAATTAGTGATGAGGAACTAACAAAATGATAAGTCAAGAAAATGAGAGATAACGAATCAATCACTAAGCTAGTTGTGACAATGAGTTTAAGTTTTATTCATTATTTGGATAATGTCTTATTTACACTATCATGTAATTTAAAGTATACTTACATGTAAGAGTCTATAAAATATGATTTTTGTAATCTTAAAAATAAGACATGTAATATTTTATAAAATGCAAAAGTTAAATGATAGTTTGATAGTAGTTTTTCTATGATTTGTCTACATTTTGGTTTACGAGATGTTTCACTAGATAGTTCCGTTATAGCTTCTACATTATATCATGAGGCATCTTATCTATTATAATTATGTTAGTTGCTTCATTTGTATAACGTTCCATATGTCGATCGGTTATGAATGTGTGTAGATATATCTTTGATGGCTACGAGAAAATGAAAGTAAAAGTCGATTTAGAAACCAATATGATAAAAGAGATTAAGGTAAGATGTTTTATTATTTGACAAATATAATTTTTTTATTGTGACAATCATTCTTATAATGTTATCTTGATTCAAATCAAGATTGGGTCTCCAAAACGTCCTTCCAAGAAAAGAAAAAAAGAACCTTCAAACTCAGAGCATACAACAACGGAACAGAAAGAAAACAATGGTGAACTACATGTAGGAATTTGGACAATCACAATTACCATAATGATGTTAAATCCAAGCAGGTTCGCTCGATGGATAACCTTAAAAATCTTCCGAACCCTAAAGCATTTGATAAGCAATCTTCCTCCAACCTCTCTAACGATGATGTACTTATGCGATCATTGGTTCAGAAAGAAGAAACTGAAAGAATTACAAATTTAGATTGCCATGAAGTAGTAGTTGTTCACCATCAGGAAGTGGATAAGGTAAAAGAGGGTGAAAATAAAGTGTTTGCTCACCTGAACAAAAGTAATGAGTTAGACTCTAAATTTTCACAAAGTGTAGGTAAGTGATCGTATCACTAGCTTAATTCTTTTTTGTAAGTTTTTTATTTTATTTTATTATTATTACCATTATATATGAACAACGAATTTAGTATTCCACAAAATTCATACATTTTAGTATGTGAAAGTTTTGTTTGTCTTATGTATTGTAAATCTTTTGCCCACATTATGTACTAATAAAAATGATTTGAACAGTATATACAATGAAAATAATTTTTTACACTTGGTAAATTTTAACCTTTTATAAAGGTGATATTTATATTAATAATAATATACCTAGAACTGTTTCATGACAAACATGATTGTGTAAATATTTTTATATCACTAGAATTTAAGTTAAACAAAACTATTAGCTATATTTTGTGAGCGTTATCTTTTGTTATTTTTATCAACGAGTCATCATTTATGTAGGAAAAGAATGTTCAAGACCTTCAAAATTTGACAAGATTTCTTCCTCCAATGTCTCGATAGATGGCATTCACTTGATGTCACCATTATTTCAAGAAGTAGAGAATACAAGCTTTGCAAGCTTGGAGCTCCAAAATATTGTTCCTGAAGATAAAGTACACAGAGAAATCAATGATCATATAGTCGTAACCTTGGCCAAGAATGAAGAATTGACCATTAATTTTTCATACAATGAAGGTATTTAATTTAGCCAAGCACGCATGCTCTTAATAAACACATTCAATAAGCTACACATATTATATAGTTAGTGATTGCATCTATAATTTTTAGTAATTAACTTTTGATCCAAAAGAAAAGGTTTTAGTTTCATGGTATGATTATTATTTTTTCGTTTGTTTCATTTTTACCCGATATGCTTTTTTTAGTTTATTCTAAAAATAATGATGCATCTCAATATTTGGAAGTAATTTAATTTTTAATTTACGTTTGATGAAATAATTATTAACCATGTAATGATTTATAGGAAATTTTGGATCATAATTGTTGAAAGTATTTATTTTTTTCTTAAATTTCATGTCTAGTCAAATAATATCATATAAATTAAGATAAATAAATTATTTTAAAAAATATTTATACATTGACTTCATTTATTTTTGCAGAAAATATGGAGCAAGTCCCCATTTCACGATCATTAGAAATAGAGAATAATGAGAATGATCATATGGAGAAGGGACTTCCTTATGAAGACAATTTTGGAGAAAAAAAAAAGATTGTAAACTTGACCAATAATATTAAGTTTGTGACTGTCGCTGATTTCACACTAGATACAGGTATTTTAATCAACTCCTAACAAATGCATGAGATAATCACAAGATTTATTCAATTAGGGTGTGTCTGGTTTGGAAAAAAACATTTAATTATTTTCATATTTGGCTGGTCAAACTTTGTGGAAAATATTTTTTAAAAGGAAAATAAGTATGTTAAAACTAAGAAAAACTACTTCTCTAATGGAATTAGGTAAAACAAGTTACATAAGTAGCATTCTACACTAATTATCTAATACCCATCACCCAATCACATTAGTGATAATTCTCTAATATTCATTCTCCAACACATCTCACAATCAATCTCATAGCCCTCATATCTACTACCCCACACCCCTACCATCATAACTCCCTCGTCTAGTTTGTCAAAACTATATACTAATATATTATAATTTTTACTTACCAATAAATATAAAAAAATAAGTTAAAATCCACTTATTTTTAGAAATAAATGGTGGCCAATGATTTTAAGTCTATTACCACATACAATTTTACACTAAATAAAGGTATTTTTTACCATAAAATCTCTTAATGAATGTACTAGATAAATCACAACAATTATATTCACCACAAAATGTTGAATGATTGCACTGAATAGATCACAAGAATTATACAATTAATGTGTAAATATTTCGTTTTAGTTCTTTCACATAATCAATCTATTAGCTACATTAATTTACTTTTTAATACTAAATCTTCACATAATTTGCAGGTGAAAATAACAAAGAAGGAGTATGCATTACTACAAACTTTTTCCTACCCGAAGTCGCTCCTCCAATGAAAATAGACAGTGCAAAAGAGGGAGACAAGACTACACTTGAGGATTCACATGGAAAAGAGGATGATCTAATCTCTCATGATAATATTTTTACAAATATGGATAATTTTGATCTTTTCTCACCTAAAGAAGGTAGTTTCTCAATGTATAAGTCTTTTAAAAAATGAACAACTTAATGAGTCACAAGAACTTGAAATATCATATTTTATTTTCACATAACTAAAGTCATTTACCATATTACATTGATGAATATTTTTTTTCTAAATTCGCAGGATTAGACGATCCCTTTCTACTATATGAGATAGAAAATGATGACTTTGAAGATGCTTATACTCCCAATATCAAGGACCTGTGATCATCTTATGCAAAGTGTTGGCATCATTGTGCTAATGAGACACTATTATATCTTTGTCCTAGTAGTTGTTTGTGTTAAGATATACTATTAATCATGTTGTTGAGTTATAATATTTTATTTTAATTAATCTAAGTAAAGACTATTTTTTATTTATTATAATAAAGTATTTATTTGAATAAATTATTGTGTTAATATGCATGTTCATTACTTATATAGTAGACAATTTTTGTGTACAGAGTTATCTAACTCATGCACGAAAGATTCAAATTGTCGGTTTTCATAAGTTATATATTAATATTCACAATTAACTATGAAGTAGGAAAATCATCTTGATGATTGTAGAACAAGATTAAATATAATTTGATCAAAATAATGGGAGTGGTCGTATTCCAACTTCATGTGCTAGTACATTCCATATATATTAAACGAAGCAAAAAGAAATGTTTTTTTATGTTCTAAATATTAATAAACAACTTCTCTACTACATTACAAGTATTTATACTCTTAATCTTGATATAATTATTATGATCTTTGTAGTTTGATCTATTATTTTAATCTATTAAAAGGTGAGACTCAATTATGAGTTAATATATTTCTAAGAGATTGGATGATGATAAATCAAATTAGTGAAATAGTAATTAGTGATAGAACCATGTCTCAGACTTGAGATAGAAGACACCCATCTTTGATTACTTATAAGTTTTCATGTGAAACCCTACATATGGATTTTATATTCGTCATGGGAAATTTATTTATTTAAAAAAAAAACAAGTTGAACTTAAATGACGGGATTGAATGGGCTAAATGCCGCTAGGGCAGCGACGCTTCAGTGGGCTAGTTCGCGCCAGAGTGGGATGGACGGGACATAACTTAAATGATGCGAAACCTTATTTTCTCCTTTTTCCCAAAAAATACCAAAAATAGGCGAGGATTACCCTACAAACCCTCAAAAGACTGTTCTAGGCTTAAGAAAGAAGGAGGAAGAGATTTCTAGCGTAAGGATGTCGATAGCTTGCGGATTTCTAGTCAAATCCACCATCTCAAGGTATGGAAACTAGGATTGGAGTCATAATCCCGTGCAGCTGCTTGGCGCCCAAGTAGGCTAGGTTTATTAAATTAAATAGTCTTAAATCCATGTTTACTGCATAGTATGTTGATAATTGATGGTAGAGTTCATGTGTATGCCACGATTCAACACTTGATTGTATGATTATGAGTGTGTGAATGTGAATGTGGTTGTGTTGATTGGATCGGGTGTCATGTTCCAACACATACATTGGATTGGGTGTCACGTTCCGACATATATTGGATCGGATGTCATGTTTCGGCATACTAATTGGGATCGAGTGTCACGTTATGGCACACTAACAGTTTGGGTATTGGTTTCATGAGAGAACCATTGAATTGTCACATCTACTTGTTATTGAGAATGTGGAATTGTTCAATGCTCTGAAATGATGACTGAAACGTATTTCTATATATCTATATTAATGTTTTGTGCTTATTTTGTTATATATCTCGTTATTGAATGAACGGTGAATGGGTAGGCTCAAACCGGTATAAGATATGGTAAGCAGAGACTGAGGGTTCCAAGTGTTACTATCTATTACTTTAGATGGGTTGTATGTGCTCTTAAAAGTGGAGAAGTGGGGAGGTGGTTGTGTCGCAAATGATAGGTAGCTGGGTCATACCTAGAAAGGGGATTCGTATTGAAAGGTCAGCGAACCTTGATAGCATATACTATGGGGTCAAGGGTTGAGTGGTTATTTGGAAGAAATAAGGGTATGTTGTGAGTGGTTGGCCAGGTGGGTAGTGGTTACATCCGAAACCTCTCTAAGAGGTAGAATGGTTAAGCTATGATCAAGAATGGAGTGAGTAAGGGGTTAGAGTCAAGAGTAGTAGTATATTTTAAAGCATTCGGAAATGGTAAGGGAATAAGGATATGAAAGTGGAAGAATGAACAATCTTATTGCATGTTTCCTACTAGTCGATTTCTTATATTATGCGGTGGGCATGGGGTTGACCGATGAGGCCTACCGGTACGTGTGGTTTGTACTAATACTACTCTTGTTGTGCCTTTTTGGCATAGTATGGTTGCAGGGTCAGTGATGTTTCATAGGTGAAGACGAAGACAATCTCCAATAGCTTCTATTTTTCCTTCTATGTGGTGGGAGCTGCGTCATTTGTTACTATATTTTCTACCTTGTAATCTTAGAAGCTCTTGTACCTGTTTAGACTAGATCCCTGGGGTGTTAATTACCTTACAAGTCTTAACTCGAATCGTTGAAAAACTCTTTATTTTATAAAAAGCTCATGAGTGTTATTTTATTTCCAATTTTCTTAATATTCTGCATATCTTTAACTGTTTAGGAATCGAGGGTTCTCCTACTTAGGCGTTAGAGTAGGTGCCAGCACGACTCGGTGGGTTGGGTCATGATAAATTGGTATCAGAGCCCAGGTTACCGGTCTCCCAGTACAAGAGAAAATATGGAATAGGTTCATGCGGATTGGTGTGTTGACGTCCACAGCTAATCTTCAAGAAGCTATGAAGCATTCTAGGAAGTCGTTCCATTTCTTCTCTCCTTTCATGCGAGTTGTCGCTTGTGGTATGAGTTGAGTCCAATTGGTATGTCAACAAAGTGAACTAGACACTGTGATCACGGCTGAAGGGACACAAGCAAGGTAAGTTGGAACTGAGAAGGTTCCAATTGGTATCTGGTCGTAGAGGTTGTATAAATGCATGGTTGATCAATTAGGATCATCCGTGGAGTGAATTAATTAATAATTTTGAATTGTCTATGAGTTGTAGCTTGAAACTGTGAATATATGCATTTTGTTGTCTGAAATAACTCTTGTGTGAAGGGTACATTTACATGGATGTTATGATATGATTATGTGCACAGTATTTCTTGTCTGGATTTCGATGTGTTCAATATGCTAGCTTAAATGTTTGAAACTGTGCGAGTCGTAATTGCCTGAGTTTCGTGAACTTGTTGTCGGAAAGAGAGTCATCATTGGGTTAGGTGCAAAGGTCTTGATAAACTATGATGTGATTCGTGAGAAAAATTTGGACGTGTGTTGCGGCCGACTATAACCTTGTGAGCGTAAGGGCATATTCTAGGAAGGTGCGTGATGTGGTACTGGATCAATGGGAAAGGGATTCTGGGGTATGTACCATTGGGTTGACTCGGGGTAGCCAATGACTATCCTAGTTAAGAGGATTATCCTAAATGCTTAGTTTAGCCTGGGAATCAATGAAAAACTTTAGAAAACGGGAAGAACCCCAGGAAATTGTTGACCTAGGTACTGTTCCGTCGGACCCACTGGGGCGGGATTTTTCCCGCCAGGGCAAGAAAGAATCTCAGCCCTATCTCCCCTGTTTTTCCCTAGTCACACATATGGACCCCGAACCGTACATAGGTTAATCCCTACAGTGCAATCAGTACTCAACAACAAATAGTAAATTATAAACACCTAGCATCTAATTATTGGTTATAAAATTAGCAAAAACCAGCATCAATGTGCTTACAAAAAGGTAGGGAAAAACAAAAGAGAAATATAATTTTGTTTATTACATGCCCAAGATGGGGGTAAAAACCAAATCAGGATCCTTGGGAATGGGAAGTGTCGGTACCGGACTCTAGGTCCTCTAGGGCAGTCTCGCCAGTCCACGCCTCTCTCAACCAAGGAAACTCTCGAAAGTCCTTCGGCTCGAGCCTGGGAAGCTCCCTCTGGCCTTTCACATCGGGTGTCATATTATGGCACACTAATTGGGATCGGGTGTCACGTTCCTCCACACTAATAGTTTGGGTATGGGTTCCGTGAGAGAACTATAGAATTGTCATATCTACTTGTTATTGAGAATGTGGAATTGTTCATTGCTCTGAAATGGTGACTGAACCGTATTTCTGTAAAAAAAAAATATTAATGTGTTGTGCTTATTTTGTTATATATCTCGTTATTGAATGAACTGTGAATGGTTAGGCTCAAACCGGAATAAGATATGGTAAGCGGAGATCAAGGGTTCCAAGTGTTATTGTGTATTACTTTAGATGGGTTGTCTGTTCTCTTAAAAGTGGAAAAGTAGAAAGGTGGTTGTGTTGCAAATGTTAGGTAGCTGGTCATAGAAAGGGGATTTGTATTGAAAGGTTAGCGAACCTTGATAGCATGTACTATGGGGTCAAGGGTTGAGTGGTGATGTGGAAGAAATAAGGGTATGTTTTGAGTGGTTGGCCGGGTAGGTAGTGGTTACATCCGGAACCTCTCTAAGAGGTATATTTTAAAGCATTCGGAAATGGTAAGGGCATAAGGATATGAAGGTGGAAGAATGAACAATCTTATTGCATGTTTCCTACTAGTCGATTTCTTATATTATGCGGTGGGTATCAGGTGGACCGATGATGCCTACCAGTACGTGTGGTTTGTACTGATACTACTTTTGCTGTGCCTTTTTGGGAATCGAGGGTTAGTAGGTGCCCGCACGTCCCGATGGGTTGTGTCGTGACATTCATTCAGGGGTATCAATTCATGATTCATCTTGGGCTTTGAGTAAAAAGGTATGTGGGTATTCCCCCGTGAATTCTATTCCTCCATGGGGTCCTCAAGGTTCTCAATTTTTCAATTCAGTTTTCAATTGATCAAATTAGGGTTCATCCAAGTTCTATATAGGTTTTATTCAATTATGATTTCTACTATGGATTAAGTCTTCTAATGCATGATTTAATGATTATTACATAAAATTTAGTTAAAATTATAAGGACTCATACATGATACATGATTTTAAATTATGAACCTATGATGCACACATGAACTTATGAGCTATGTATTATGAATTTATGAAGATATGCATGCTTTTATGAAAATTGACGTAAATGATTTTGATGATGTTTTGATAGGAAAGAATCAATGTTATTGTGAAAGGTTTTCTCACAACGAATATGATCATGATTGTGGAAGGTATTTCTCATAGAAGGATTCACATTGATAAAAGGTTTTCTCATCTATATTGAATTATGTTTAAGGAGCTATTCTATGCTTTGATTTCAAATATGTGGATTGGTATTGATCAGTGCCTTTCTTATGTTATAATGATATTTGATTTCTTATCTATTCTGTTGGGATTTGAACTTAGCATCGAGAAGGCTTTAAGGTAGGGGCTCAAATAGGGTAGTCTCTAGTAGAAACCTCTAGTCCCTAACTACATGCCCCTATAGGATTGCTATAAATGACCTAGCTAGTGGATAAACTTTAGAAAAAGATGATGTGTACGGACTCTACCTTGGCAGGTAGAGTCCCCTTCTTTCGGTATGAGGGATATACATGATTCTATGACAAAGGTCTCATGGTTTTATTGTCGATTAAAGCTAATATCCCACAAAAAGAATATGTGTCTTCAAAATCTTTTCTTATGTATCTTAATTTAAATATGTTGACTATATCTTATGATTTACATGCCATTGCTTTTTTAAGCCTTTAAATGTTCAAATGTTGGTTATATCTCATATGTTTAAGCTCTTCATGCTATCATGTCTATTTATACATATTGCCCCATTCCTAGTACAGTTCATGTACTAATGCATACTTGTGCCTACATTATCTCATTAAAATAGGGTCCGACGCTTCTACCTTCATACTCATGGCTAGTTGATCCTTTTATTGGATTCGAGAGTTGGTTAGTCCTTATGTTCTGGGAACCGATTCTAGGGCAAGGATGAGTAAGTTTGTTTCGGGTGTGTTCGAAATGGTGGTTAAGGAATGTTGTACAACCATGCTTATTAAGGAAATGGACATTTCTCATTTAATCATTCATGCTCAACAAATTGAATAATATAAGCTTAAGGAAAGGTCTAGGGAGGCAAAGAGAGCAAAGTCCGATAATGGTGATTTTTCACATTCAAGGTCTGGTGGACATTATTTCTCTAAATTCCGACAAAGATTTTCTAGTCAAGGTTCCTCCCATACTCCAGTTCTTAAGTTCAATAAAAACAAAAGGTGTCTAACCTTAAACCTCAAGGAGGGAATGATGATGGAAATGGATTTTTGTTTCCTACTTGCCAAAAGTGTGGCAAGAGTCATTCGGAAAAATGCTTGAAGGGTACATATAATTGTTTTGGTTGTGGTAAGAGTGTACATCGCTTGAGGGATTGCCCATATTGAATTGACAAGGGAAAAAATGGTAGGCAAGCTCTACCTAGTGGTTTGGGTTCAACTGCTCCAAAGCAAAACTGATTGTCAAGACCCGAGCCTACACCCTGGACGTGATTGGCACTCGAGAACCATTGCTGGTCCCCAAGCGAACTCTTATCCTAGCTGACTACAAGCGGAAGACTAACTCAATCATACAAAGCTTAAAACTGAATAAAATTAATAAACTCAAATACAAAGCTCTAACTCAAATGAGTAATTCTGAATATAACAAAATATTCAACTAGCCAGAAATAGGCAACTCAAGTCTTTAAAATAGTTAACAAAATAAATGAACAGACTCCTCAAACTCTACTGTCTATCTATGAATCCTCTATCTGACAAAGATGGAAGTCGGGACAAGACCCACGACATCCTTACAACTGATATAACTTAAAGTACAAGTGGAACCCTCCGAAAGCAAGGGGGCTCACCATAGCGAACTAGAACAACAAGTGGCCTCAACGAAGCTTCTGTTGATTATCAAAAATACCTGTATCTGTATCATAAAATGATACAGGCCAAATGACATCAGTACATGGAATGTACGAGTATGTAAGGGGAAATCTAAAGCATAAACATAAGCTTGAACTAGTAGAAAAGAAACATACTTACCTCTTCTCAAACTTACTCAACTCAAGGAATACTCAAAACTACTCAAACTTACTCAACTCAAAATTACTCAAGGATAAGATACTCAACTCAGTAATGAGGTTCTCAACTTAGTGAAATGGGGCTCAACTCAACAAGAAGGTACTCGATCAATGAAACATAGTTCAACTCAAGATACTCAAGAATAAAACAACAATAAAAGATGCAATATATGGAAAGCTTTTAAAACAAAATACAGCAACTCAATGTACTGAAGAATACAATAATAACTCAGTTTGTATATGAAAATACAAACTTATAACTTTGTGGGAGATTTTCTAACTAACAACCATCACTATGAGCTATGTGATGATACAGAGTCTCGCCCACGCTGCCAGAACCATCCTATACTTTGCCAGGGTATAAGACCTACTCCCTAAGTGGATCCACTAGTCTATGCTAAAAGCATTAAGGAATCATCTAAAAAGTATGACCTTTTCTACCCACGTTGGCTACATGGTTTATGGGGGCTATGAGTTATCTGAACTCTCCCCCATATCGTTGCTTAATACTACTCCCAAAATATACGTAGCTCATATGTTTAAAAACATAACTCTTCCTCTGGTTTGAGATTATTACTCAAAAATATTTCTCTAAAAAGAGATAGTACTCAGAAACTCCTCTTAAACTCTTTTGCGAGATCTCAGTTTCCTCCTCTTTTAAATGTGAAAACATTTACTCTTAGGAATACTTAGTTCCCATATATTGATTTTTAAAAATGAAGTTGACTCTTATCATACTCAAGAACTCAAGTCTTAAAACAAGTTTAGAAAAATTTGTAAATGACTTCTCAAAATATGGTCCATGCCGAATTATGGACGTGAACGACTCAATTCAAGGTTTTCAATAACCATATGTAGAACTCAATACTCGAGACTCAACAACTTAGAACTCAAGAACTTCAATGGTAATACTCGTTTCAAGAATGCTCAACTCAGAGGGTTCATGCGAATTATGGGCATGAACTACTCAACTTAAGGACTCAAAGATACTTCTCATCTCCAGACTGCTCGACTTATAGGACTCATGCGGAATTATGGGCATGAACAACTCAACTCAAGAACTCCATGGGTAATATGTAATAGTCCCATGATTAGGAATAAAATCTCAAAGGGATTAGAAACTTAATACTCAAGACTTAGAACTTGAACATACTACTCCTCTCAAAGATACTCAACTTATAGAGTTCATGCGGAATTTTTAGGCATGAACGACTCGACTCAAGGGTATGAATAACAATATGGAACTCATGTATACGACTCTTCTCATTCTCGTACTTACTTCCTCAAAAATTAACTCAAAATCGATAGTTGATCTCAAAGGATTCACAATTGAACTCAAAGGCTTTCTTGAACTCTACTCTTAACTCTCTCTTGAATTTGAATTATGAATTCAAGAATTATGGTTCATTAAATGAAGGATCTCGTGATGATAAAGTAGAATCATGAATACATTCTCCTCATTCTTATACTCACTTGCTCAAGTCTTGAAACAAGTTATTTGAATTTGTAGAAGACTCCTCAATTGACTCAAAGAGACTTTCTCAAAATGTTCGGAAAAGCTCTCAAGGATTAACTCTTAACTCTACCTTGAATTTGAATTATGAATTCAAGGTGATGATTCAAGTTATGAATGATTTCTAGGTGTTTAGAAGTATTTTAGAGTGTTTAGAATCGATAGGGCTTGAAGGTACCCTTTTAAAGGACTCAGATGGATGAAACGACAGAGAAGGGGTGGGGGCAGGTGACCCTGGCGCACTGAGTGGTGTAGGGCACAAGACCTCTACCTACAGAGGTGTGGTTGGGGCACAGTGGTTGGCGTAGGGTGCCAGGCCCCAACCCAAAAAACCCTAATGACTTTCTTTGCTTGTTTTCTCACCCTAGTTCGCCTAGATTCGAATGGTTTCTTCTCAAATCACTTGGATTCGATTAATCAACATAAGTAATATACTCAATAAAGCCCTCAAAATACTCACTTTTATCTCAAGAAATCATCAAAACCCCAACAAAACAAGATTTAGAATGAAACTTCAAGAACACTTACAAAGAACTTAAATCTTTCAATCTTTATGAAGAGAAATCAAATATGAAAATCATGTTTGGTGTGTGAGTGAACTAACCCACTATGCAACTTACATACCTCTTAGGGATCAAACCCATGGCGAAAATCCGCAACAAAACTAAAGAACCTCGACAAACGCCTTGATCATTTCCTCTTGTCTCTTCTTTTCTCTTCTTGAACTCTCAACTAAAACCCTAGGCGTATATTAGGATTATGAAACTGAACCTAATTGTATTAGACCCTTAAAACCTTACTAAAAATAAATTAAATCTGATTGGGTAAGGAAAAGACCAAACTACACCTTACTATTTTTCGGGTAACTTTTCTTAACTGGACAGCCTAACTTCAAAAAGGCATATCTCACTCATCCGACCTCGAAAATTAGAAAACTCGGTGGAGTTGGAAAGATAATTCAAATACTTTTCATTTGATATCTTATGGGCCACCTAAATAATCCTGTACTAAAAGTTATGGTCATTTGATGTTGACCCAAAACTTAAAGGAACTTAGGAATGACTTGAATGAACTCTCTTTTGTTCTTCTTAAAACTCAAGGTGCTACATCTAGTGACCTTAACACTCAAGAAATTTTAAATTCCTTGGTAAAATCTTACTTAAAAAGAAGGATGGTTCAAGTCTTAGCTTAAAAATTTTCTGGGTGTTACACTGATTTTATGCACTTCAAACTCGGCATGATCAAGAGGGTTCTCCCAATGTTGTTACCGATATGTTGAGACTCTTTCATCTTGATGTTTATGCTTTGATTGATCATGGTGCTACTTTGTCTTTGTAACGCCATATATGGCTATGAGTTTTGATATTTCTCCTGAAGTGTTATTAGACCTTTCTTTTTCTACTCCTACTGCTGAATCTATTATGGCTAAGAGAGTATATAAATTGTCTCGTCTCCTTATCCAATAGAGTCACACATGTTGATCTTTTAGAGCTTGATAAATTGGATTTTGATGTCGTTCTTGATATGGATTGGGTCCATTCTTGTTATGCTTCTATTGATTGTAGAACCAAGTGGTTAGGTTTCAATTTCCAAATGAGCCCATCCAAAGGGGGAAATTCTTTGCCTAACGATCATTTGTTTTTTTTGTGTTAAATCTAGGAAGATGATTTCTAAGGGTTGGATATATCATCTTGTTTGGGTTAAAGATACGGATTTCGAAACCCCTACTTTTGAGTCGGTCCTTGTGGTATATGAGTTTCCAAAAGTGTTTCCTGGTGATCTACCCAATGTTCCTTCCAAAAGGGAAATAGACTTCAGTATAGAGCTTCTCATAGATACGCAACCTATCTCTATCCCTCTTTACCGTATAGCCCTAACATAACTTAAAGAATTGAAGGAGCAACCAAAATACTTGTTGGGTAAGAGTTTCATCCGACCGAGTATCTCTCCATGGGGTGCTCCAGTTTTGTTTGTTCATAAGAAGGATGGTTCACTTTACATGTGTATTGACTACCATCAATTGTACAAGGTTACTATTAAGAATACGTATTCTATCCTAATGATCAATGATATGTCTGATCAACTCCAAAGAGCAAGTTACTTTTCTCGAATCAACCTCTGGTCGGGTTATCACCAATTGAGGGTGAAAGAAAGTGACATTCCGAACACGACTTTTTGAACTTGGTATGGTTATTATGAGTTTTTGGTAATGTTGTTTGGGTTAACTAATGATCCGGCTAAATTCATGGACTTAATGAATAAATTATTTAGACAATACCTTGATATGATTGTAGTTTATTGATGACATTTTGATTTACTCGCAGAATGAGGATGAGCATGTCGATCATTTGATGATTGTGTTGAAAGTCCTCAAGAACCAACAACTATTTTCAAAGTTTAGTAAATGTGAGTTTTGGTTGAGATTCGTGGCTTTTCTTATTCACATTATTTCTGATAAGGATATTGAGGTAGGTCCTAAGAAAATGAAAGCAGTTAAGAATTGGTCTAGACTTTTATCTCCTTCTATTCAAAGTTTCATGGGTTTGACAAGTTATTATAGAAGGTTTATGGAATGATTTTCTTCGATTGCCTCTCTATTGACTATGTTTGTCATGCCCCAAGTTTACATCCTTGTAACGACCCAGGGTACACCCTAGATGTAATAAGGCGTATAAGACCCCGAGAGGCCTCATACAAGCTACTTAGTATATCATAACATATAATAATAAAATTGAGCGGGAATTTAAAACTTTTCAATAAATCAAACTCTTTCATAAAACGAGCGGAAGTATAACATAATTGTCTCAAACCATCTAAACAACATAAATAAAGTCTTGGGTCACATCCCATACAATAGTCCAAGAAATAAAAGGAACGTATAAAATAAAGTGGTGATCACATTCTCGAACACAATGAGGACTCACCAAAACTTCACTTCCTTGATCAACAACGAAGCTAGCCACGAGTGTGAGAATCAATGTCGCCAGACCCTACATTTGATAAGAATATAGGCCAAAGTATGCGTTAGTACAATCAACTACTAAATATGAAGGCTAGCATAAACAATACAATCATAAGCATTACTCAACATAAAACATAAGGCATAAGCATAATCAAGACATAATAAGCATCATAGTTCAAAGAGGAATACTCCCTTAGGTAACCTCACTTAACCTTAGCCAAGAATTAGATCATCCGCCTCTAGTCAAACTTACATCATGGAAGGCATATCTAGCAACACTCCAAGCAAATCAACTTCATAATATAATCACATTAGTCATACTTACTTTTAGAGACATAGGGATTCGCCTCAATGCCTAGCTTATAAAGGCTAATGGGTATTCACCTCTTGCCTTACTTACTTTTAGACCGTGGGTACTCCCCTCAACAATCTCAACATAAGACACGGGTACTCGTCTCCACATCATTTCATAAGGAGCATGGATACTTGATGTTTGCGTAATCAAGATACAACTTCCGATGCAAGTTTCTACGATCATACAATAGTTTAGTAACCCAACCAAGGGTTGGGATCGTTCCCAAGATAGTGGTTTTGAGAATTAATAGAAAAATAAAAATTAGTTCTAACTAGTCGTAGCTAAAGACATTAACGATTAAAAACATTATAAATTAAAAGGGGGACACAAGAGTGTCAATTAACAATGGGGGAGTTTTGTCACAAGTAAGGTAAAAACAACAAAATAAACAAGGGTTTCTATGTAAAGAGAGGGGATCCTTGGGATGTGACGGGAATACGGGTTAAGATAGATTATTGGGTACATGCTTTCGATAGAAGATTCATAGAGTAATTGTGACTAGGATAGACTTTAAGGGGGATAAGCTCTCTCTCGAGCAACTTACCTCGTTTCAAATGCGTTCTTCTCGGACACCCACTTGCTGCATGAAGAACAGCGTCCGCCTTAACCCACTCACTCTCTCGGGATGAGTGTGTGGACATGGGACTAGGGTTCACTCTCTCGAGGTGAACCTCATGTCGACCCACTCACACTGGCCATTAATCTAGTGGTCTTAGTTTTACGACCTCTCTCTCGAGCAAGCCGAAAACACATAAATAAACTTGTATTTGCAACTACAAATTCATTAAATTCATCCAGAACCACTAAACAAAATCACAATTAAACTACGATTAACCTATCAGCAAGCAAGACCCAACAATTATCTTAACCCATATTTGCTAAATCACACCCCAAGAATTGGGGTTTTTAGCTACACATCAAGAGATAGAAATTTATACCTAAATGAGCTTGCATTCAAATGAGTATGAATATTAAAGTCTCTCGAGTAGTTCATCGCCGTCTTGCACCAACCTTCAGCATCGTCGTGCTCTGGGTCATTGGGCAACATGGTACTGCTTCGCGGAACTTCTCGGCGATGCGTTGACTGCTCCATTTTTCCGCCGGCTTGATCCTTTCCTTCAGGGCTAAGCACACTGGAACAAAAGGCAAAGTAAGACCCTTCGATGACTCGCCAAGTGGACTCGGTGATCTTCAGGCCTTCATTTCTTCGTTCTTTTCAGCCTTTTCGTTCCTTTTTGCGACGTAGTGTCTATGCTTTCCTTGAAACTTCAAATACCTGAAACTTAAGGGTTTTCATCAGATATTGAGATACAATAAGCATTTGAGGACACAATTTCTATTAAAATATAGCCCTAAATGAGTCCAATTTGTGGACTCATCAACACCCCCAACTTAAACTTTTGCTTGTCCTCAAGTAAAACTCAAGTTCAGCAGTTCAACAAGTATGTCTCAAACAGTGCTACACAATACTCAATTATGAATGTACACAACTAGACTCGATTTACTTATGCAAGCATCAATTGTGTACTCAAAGATTCAAGTTGCGACACACCATTACCAATGATTCTCAAGCTCGCAATACTTGCGTCAAATGCAAGTTCAAGCTCAACAAAAGCCTTCGAATGCCCTCACACAAATGATGATTCCATTTTCACACGCAAAGGTATAATCAATTTAAAGTTCAGGAATCAGATACAACGCTCACACTCACAAAGATGAACACAATGCATGCTTTCACCCATAGGTTTACCCGTATTTTCCAATCAACATTTGTTTCGACTTTCTCAAGATCACAAAGGTCTTAACAAGGCTTGTAACGGGGCTGAGTGCAAATGTATGGTCATTTAATTTAGTGACTTTTATCCTCATGAAATGTAGTGCTCTCAACACTTCTTTTCTTTTTCCTTCATCATTTTCATTAGTGCATCATATGTCATCCTATTATTCGCTTCCCATGGATTGTTCGAAACCCTATTTCTTTGGTACTTTATTCCACAACTTTTTTTTTTATATTCTTTTCTTCTTTTTTTCTCTTTTTTTTTTTATATATGGAAGGGTTCCATTTTTCTCAACACCATGGGTTAAAGGAGACTTTCCTTGCACTTCTTGACCTTCCTTTTTCTTTTTCACCACACCCCCAACTTAGGCTTTTAGCCTAAGTTGGCTAGTCAATTAACCACAATTCAAGAGGATTATAAGTAATGGATTAAGAAAGGTCTAGTTTTCATCAAGTTTCTTTCAAAGAAGGGTAAGACTCAAAGGGTGTTCAAGAGAGAATCACACGCTCACAAGGTAGGTCACAAAAGAGGTATATGTCAAATTAGTTCACACTCTTCGAAGTTGCCTAAGATCATATCAAGAGAAAGCCTTACTTAGTCAACCGGACCAACAGGGAAAATTCTAGGTGTTGTCATGCATGGTTCTAAGTAAGCTTATCACACAAGGCATTGACACTGAAGTCAAACAAGACTCTACACTTTTGCTAATGTGCAACGGTCATCACAAGAGAATCGATTTGATAAATGGCTAATCACGACGAGATGCAAAACGTTCACATATTGTCTATGCAACTTCATTTGGCCTCATTGTAGTCGTACATTCATGTTCGTTCGATTGTAAGCACTATTCAAGTTATCGGTATTGATCAAAATCGAGACTCAAAATTGCCAAGGAACAGCTACATTCAACAGCATATAAAGGGTGGCAAAAATGTGCGAAAAAATCAAAAAATTTCGGAAAGGTCCAAATCATTTTGCAATTTAAAATAAAAGGAGCCACAAGCTCAAATATCCACAGAACAACCCAAATATATACACAAAACACAATTATCAACACAAAAGGTGTGGGCCTCACCCCACCACAATTAAAAAGTATTTGTCCTCAAATGCAACTAACACAGAATTCGAAAGGTAAAATAAAGAAAGACAGAGAGGGAGGTAAAGAGGGGATCCTGGCTAATTGGTCGCTCCATTTGTCTGGGCTTCAGTGCCCGGAGTGACCCCCAGAACGACCAGCTCCACTGGATCCAGTAACAGGTGCTAAGGAAGGTTGCACAACAACCACTACAACAAATTTGATTATCAGGGACGAATAATTTTGTCATCTATAAATCATATTTCGTCACTAAAACTCTTGTGTGACGAAAAAAATTCGTCAATCAGTGATCACTAAACGTGCGTCACTAAAAGTATACAAAGACGATTTAGTGCTTCGTCATTAAAATATTATATTAACTACAAAAATAAAAATTGTCCCCAAATTGTAACGACCCGGAAAATGATAGAGTGAAACTAGAGCCTCACATGTGAGTTTGGAGTCGAAAACTTAATGAAATGATTATATTTGAATTTGAATCAAAAAGTTCTTAAAATGTGCTTCAGAAGTTACCGGAAACTTGTTTAGCTGTATATAAAAAGATTCGTTTCTTTTTTCGAAAATCCGACTTCATATTCTTGTTTAGGGGGTCAAATTGAGTGGCAAATGGGTCTAACCCAAATTTTAGAGCAACCGTATCAAAATCCGAAATTTCCAAGTGAAGCCTTTTTCGAGGGTTTACTTTGGAGGGTCATATCTCCT
>JAJOOR010014234.1:0-28923 GCA_036250505.1 Solanum acaule | reverse complement strand
AGTCCCTATTTCCCGTTAATTAATGTTGATTGTACTTCCGCGACCGATGAAGTGTGATGACAAGTTTGAGAGGCTTGTTTGGGGTTCCTTCGGGTTCCTCATTCGCCATGTCACGTCTAGGCCCTAGGCTTGGGTCGTGACAAAAGCATATACATAAATCTCATAATCATGCATACTTCACATACTTTGCCCTTCAAGGACCAGAGATCATATTCAGTCAACATATCTAGAATTACTACATTAGACATGGATAATAACATGATTCAAATAACTCAATTACTACAAGCATAATCCCATAATATCCTTCTATCATCCAGAAACCCACATCTCAAGATCATAATTGGGAATTTAGGAGAATTCATGGATTCCTGGGAGAATTCAATATAACATCATAATAAAACATCAATTCTGTCATAATACAAAGTAATTCAATCATTATAAACGATTTTGAAAGGAATCCATGAGTTTGGAGTCAAACCCTAACTTTTGGGGAATTATTAGTTTTGGAATTGAACTTGGAGGGACTCCATGGATGAAGGACTACCATACCTTAGCTATAAATCCCCAACGAATTTGAGTAGAAAATCTTTCTCCTTCAAACCCTAGTTCCAACTTCCATCTTCTTCTTCCTTGAAGTTTTAGAGAGAGAATTTTTGGAGAGGTAGAGTTCTTTTGGGAATTTAGAAACAATGATTTTGATGACTTAGCTTAGGGGTCTAAAATCCTTTTATAGGTGGTTTAATTTAGGCTAAACCAACACCACTTAACATTAATTAAAATCGGAAAACCGCAAACTACCCCTAACTTAACCCTCCAAATCAGCCTCCACGTGACCATCCACGACCCACCACAAGCGGACCGTGGTTGGACCCACGGTCCGTGCTAGTGAAGCGTGGGTTGGGTTCTAGGGCTTGATTTACGGGGTCCGACCTACGGAACCCTCACTACGGGCGTGGGTTGACCTACGGGTTGTGGGTCACCGTCCAAGCCACTTTTCTAGGGTCTTCCTCAAGGATGCATGGTTGGTCCTTGGGGGTCGTACCTTGATGATCTAACACAAAACTCTATATTTCTAAGTATGGGGAGTTACATTTACGACTTTAACCCTCATGTTATTCTCTAGTTTAGCCTACTAGTTTTCGGGGTGTTACATTATTTCCCCCTTGGGAACATTCATCCTCGAATGACGATCTAAACACCTTACGGAAGTAAAGACTCAAACTAGTAGCCCATCATGCATGCAACATCAAAATAATGCACAATTCAAAGGAGGAAACTTTAACTCCATCTCAACATAATCAATGCAACACAAGGAAGTAGGAACTACATCTAACAACTCATTGTGTATTAACTCAACATTTCTCATATTCATAGGAGGAACTACCTTCTCCAACTAAAAGCATGCTCAACAAAATATCATGGAGCCAATATGCAATTACTCTCAAAAGCATACTAATGCTTGTTCATCAATTCACTTCATGAAGTCAAATAGGAATCTCTTACTCAATGCATAACAACATGAAGAAATCAATCATAAAAACTCATTTTCTTACTAAACATGAATTTCATCAAGAACATGCATAACATAATGAAATCATGGAAAAAACACATATAACACACATGACTCCCAAAATACTAAAACTCAAGAGGAACTACTTACCTCAAGCATGAATAAGAGTAGAAGAAAGAGATGGGGATATCGGGACTTCATATCAGCCTCGACCTCCCAAGTAGCACCCTCAACTAAATGATTTCTCCATAAAACTTTCACGGAAGCTATTTCCTTGTTTCTCAATATCTTGACTTGCCGGTCTAGGATCTATATCGGAATATCTTCATATGAAAGACTTTCGTCAACTCCCAACCCTTCTAGGGGAATAACGGATGCCAAATCTCCAATAAACTTCTTAGGCATAGAAACATGAAATACCAGATGAGCCGGGGCCAACTCATTTGGCAAGTCCAACTCATAGGCTACTTTCCCAATACATTTCAACATATGATATGGGCCTACATACCGGGGACTAAGTTTTCCTTTCTTGAAAAATCTCATCACACCCTTCATGGGTGAGATTTTCAAGTAGACCAAATCATTAACTTTAAATTCTAGATCCCTTCTTCTCACATCGGTATAAGACTTTTGTCTACTTTGAGTCATCCGCAACCTCTCTCTAATAAGCTGGTCATTCTCAATGGCTTCATAAACTAGCTCGGGACCTAGAAAAGCAACTTCACCCACCTCAAACCAACCAACCAGAGACCTACATCTCCTACCATACAAGGCTTCAAAGGAAGCTGATGAGTCCTCGATTTGGACTCATTTAGGGCTTTGTTTACATATATTTAGTGTCCTCAAATGCTTAATTTGTGCCAATAGCTGATGTTAAATCCCTGATTTTCAGGTATATGGATTAAGGAACAAAGTAAGGACACAAACATGCAAAAAGGAACAAAACAAGCAGAAGAAATGAAGAAGGGCGAGCCTGAGGATCTCCAACAGTACTCGGTGTGTCGCCGAGTGGCTTTGATGGCCGCCTTATTTTCCAGTGTGCCAAGCTCTGATGGAAAGAACCAAGTCGGCTAAGAAAGGGAGCAGTCGGCAGATCACTGAGTGATTCCGCGAAGCAAAGATATATATCCCAAAGTTACAAACCTTGAGGATGCTGAATGCCAAGGTGAAAGGGAATGGAAGAGACCAAAGGGTAGCTCACCGAGTGGATTGGCGATCCCAACTTACATCACCGAAGGGGTTTCATAGCTTATTTTCGGCGACTATAAATATGTTTTGAACATTTTAGTTAGTATAGAGCATACAATCTTGGATATTATTATTTTTTGAGTATTTTTTTTATCACAACTCTTAGAACTATTCTCTCTAGAGTTTTCTTTAACCTTGACGGATTGAAGAAATTCACTTTTGAGAAATTGGAAGTGGGTCTTTGAGATTCATCAAATTGGACCATTGAAAAGACGAAATCACTGTTACCCAGTTGATGGATAATCAATTTGGTAACTGTTTTTACCTTTTTATGATGTCTAGCTAAAACCCCAATTCTTGGGGTGTGATCATGTGATTATGGGCTGATTTAGCATATTAATATTGCTAATTATTAGTTTAAATGCTATTTAAAAGTGATTTTAATCATTAATTGTGGTTTAATTTAAGAATTGTAGTTGCAAATACAGTTCTTCCTTTATGTTCTTAGCTTACTTGAGAGAGAGGTTTTAGAACTAAGGTTTTTTATTGATGGCTTGTGGGTAGGGTTGACCTCGGTTCAGCTCCAGAGAGTGAAGCCTAAACCCAATCCCACACATTCAGCTCGAGAGAGTTAATGAATTAAGGTGTGGGCTGCTCTTAATTTGCATGCTTGTTGATATTCAAGAGAAATCACGTGATTCGGGGTAAGCTGTTCGAGAGAAAATTACCTCCCTTATAGCCTAGCCTACTCACTAATATATAGCTATTTACTAATAGTTGCAATTTACCTATATGTCTATATTAGCCTATAATTGATCACATCCCAAGAATCCCTCTCATTATTGTTAATTCTTATTGTTTGTGACTACTGCTTGTAGTTGATAATCAAAACCAAAACCCCCATTTGATATTCGTGTCACCCCTTGATTTGAATAATGTCTTTATTCGATAATTTTTATTCCTATGACTGATTTGACTACATTTATAATTCCCAATTGAATCTGAAACACATACCGCTCCCCGTGGGATTCGACCCAACACATTTGGTTGGGTTTTATACTGATTTACAATCGTTGAACACCTAGAATTGAATAAGGTGTGCTTGAAACATTGAATCAAAAATGGCATTGCTGCCAGGGAGTGTTGTTGTTTCAAATTCTTTTGGTAAAGTTTAATTGTATTCTTGTTAGTCATAGTTGAATCTACTTACTTTTAGTTTTGGTTTTTGTGTTGCTTGTTAAATCAGAGGAAATGAGTGTCAATGGTAGCAACATTAACCAACTGGACCACCCTTTTTTAATGATGACGATTCTTAGGGATAACATCCTAGATTTCAAGTGCTTGGAGGGTGAGCCAATCCATGAGACGTGGCTGAGGTTTAAGAAACTATTGCTGCAGTTCCCAACTCATGGAATCCTAGATAAGATGTTGTTGGAATGCTTCTATAGGAGCATTGATTATGTGGATTGGCTGATCAATTCTCTCTGGGTGGTATAGTGCGACAATCCTATGCCCCAACATCTCTGCTCCTCGATCGCACGACCCATATCAACAAGGATGTTGATAGAGACCAAAACTTGCCAACATATTGACCCAGCTGAATCTTTTGGCCAAAAGTATCATGGAATTTGAAGTAGTGTACAAAAGAAAATATAGGTACATTCCTATTCATTAGCGTAAAAAGTCCATGGATTATGAGGGTGGACAAATAAAAGAGATACTCCCACACATTCTCCACAAAGTCGAAGAACACGATAGAGTGTTGAAAGAGATAATAGAGAGTGTCTCACTGATAAATCAGATGGTTGGTTCTCATTCCATATTTTTCTATTAAGCTACTGGAGACCCAAATAGGCCATATTTCGCACCATCTCAACCCAAGACACAAATAGGGGTTGCCTAATGTCACTATGGCAAACCCCATGAATGAAGCTTAAGTGGGTACTTGCATCGTGCCACGACGTTAACTAAGGTGCTTCTTGGGAGGCAACCCATGTTTTTATTGCTTTATGTTTTAATTTTGAATAATGGGTGTTAATTTTGTAGGTAGAAAAGTGTAATGTGTTTGAAAATACAGGTTGGCGACCCAAGAGTCCAGTTAGTGACTCGCCAAATAGGTCAGCGAGCCCGACTTGGACCGCTATTGGAATCAAGAAAATATCAGGTTGGAGTCTGTAAAACTCGGCGGACCCATGAACGAGTCGACGACTCGCCAAATAGGTCGGCGAGCCTGACTTTGTCTGCCGTTTGGACCCCCAAATTAACTGAAGGTCTTGTAAAACTAGGCGAGGTAATGTATCACTCGGTGCATCGTCGAGTGGTTCGGCGAGGATGACTAATACCGCCGAATCGATCGCGAACTGAACGATTCTTAAAAGCCAAAGGTTGAAATTTTAAACTTTTTCATATTCCCTTACTTTTAGCCTTGTATATTTCCACCCACATTATATAGTTTCGATATTTTTGCATTTTTATCACTTTTTGCTCGTTGATCTCGTGCTCGGAGTTGGAATACATTGCCGCCTAACTTTACAAACTCTTATTTCGGCATAAAGGTTGGTTTTTCGAACCCCGAACTCTTAAATAGAGGTTGAATTCGAATCCAATTGTTAAACTCTTATTGATGTGTGTTGGACCTGCTCTGAAATCGTAATTGTGTGCTAGTTTGCCTATCGTAGTTTCGTAACTGTGCTAAATTGTTGATTTCCCGAGTTTCGTGCTTTAAAATGGATCATAAATTATTGTTGTGTCTAGTCAGGTGAAGTCTGAGTAACCCTAATTGTGCTAAATGTCATAATTTGCCCAATGATGGAGCATTTGACGTCATTCTTAAGGGCAAAAGTCGTGAAATGGCAAATTTTGGCCATACCGGGGGAAGTATGAATACCCCGCTGGCATGGGTCTAGTGGTTCTAAGCCTAATTGCATGAGTGTGTTGTTTGATTTTGTTTCAGGGGGCTGAAAACCACATTGAAATTTTGCACGTTGGGTAGTTCGGCGAGCTAAGTCGAGCTCGCCGAACTATTCGGTGGTTCGCCAATGTCCCTCTTGATCGCCCTTAATTTCGTGTTTTGGTTAGTTTTGATTCTGTAACTTTTGGAGAGAAGCCTTAGTTCACCGAGTTCACTCAGCGACTCACTGAAAGTTTCCCTTGATCGCCTTTTCTGCACCCCTAACCCCTAAAACACACTGTAACTTTCGGCGGGCTAGTTTGAGCTCGCCAAGTGATGTCGATGATTCACCAAAAGGCCCTGCCTATCACCAATCTGCGATTTTTCTTCTAAATTTTCGAGCTAGTCCGATATGGCTCGCTAAAGTGACTCGGTGACTTGCCGATTGGTTCGACGAGTCTTTCTGCAACCTATTTTCTTCATGTTTCTTGGATTTTTTCTAACTCTTTTAGGTGTGTTTTGCAGATATGGCTTGGACCAACTTGGACGACAGTGGTATGCCGCTTCGAAAACGAGCACAGGGAATAGTGATTAATCAGGGAGTAGCTGCTCCTTCTAAAAAAGGGAAGAAAGCACCTCTAAAGGGAGGCAAGGGCAAAGGAATAACACTCGTAGCGGAGAGATCGGAGCACAACTCCGGTAGTGATTGGGAGTCTGCTCACTCTCAAGCCCCATTCTCAGAGCTTGAGGATAACCAACCACTATAGACCAGGCGGGTTGAGATCCGTGCTTGAGTTTGTCACGATCAGTCTAGGATCTCACGGCCTACCCCTCCTGCTGCTAATACAGTGCCAGCTCCGTCACAGGCAGTGTTTTTAGCGCTATCACTTCAGAGTCCTCATCCCCAGCTACTCAACAGACTAAAAGCAAAGGGATTTATGACAATTCATGAGGAGAAGTGGATGTCTACCGATGGAGTGGTGGACAAGTACCCTCCGGTGTGGGAAACACTCCGGTTCCACAAATTTGATATCTTCACCAGTCCCCGAGGCCCATATATACCCACCTGGGTTCGTGAGTTCTACACTGGATACGGTGACCTAGTACCCCAAGGGAAGAAGAAGGCCAGTGCCTTCAAATAAGTGAAGTCCTTCATGGTCTTGGGGAAAGAGGTGGGGTGCAACAACGATAATATCAATGTTGCACTTGACAAAGCTACTGGTTTGAGCATGAGTATGAGGGTTTAGCTACAACTCAGACCATGGATGACCTAAAGGGATGGCTTTCTCCCCTCATTACGGACACCACCTCGAGGTGGATTGAGGCGGGATCTCCCATCGAGAAGGACTTGAATATTGCCGCTCGGTATTGGTTCGGGTTCATTAGCAATGTCACACCCCTATTTTTCCTCAAAACAAATTGTTTGAAAAATAGAGTTTTTCTAATTGAAGTGACATTTTGAAAAGAGATTATTTTATTTCAGAGTCGCCACTTGGAATTGAGTTTTGGTGTTCCAAGTCACCTTATTTAAATCTCTAATCAAAAGGAAATTTGACTCTTTATTTTTGTTGGTCTGCGAACTAGAAATTTGGGTAAGGAATTCTGTTGACCGAGGGGAAGGTGTCAGGCACCCCTCGAGTCCCGTGGTTCTAGCACGGTCGCTTTATTGACTTATATGACTTGAATTAATTTTTTGGCTATTGTATTATTAACTTAATAAATAAGAAAATTATTTACCCTCATTCTTTGATTTATTTTAGAACATATTTAAAACTATCCTATTTTATTAATATATGTCCATTAATTAAAAAATATGTATGTGCAAACTAAATAAAGTAAAGTTGAGGAATAGATATTTACAAATCTTGAAACGTCTGTAATTTCTTTTCTTTTCCCTTTTCATGTATTTATATAGATATATATATATATTTTATGTTATTATGGGTAGAATTTATATAGGTATCTAATAGTTAGGAATTAGAATTTACGCAGTAAAGAGATTTTTTTTTTGTTTGAGCATTTTAGGATTGTATTTTTAATTAGATTAAAAATGAGAAATAATATTTTATGAGATTTAAGATTAGTTTTAGAAAGAAAATTTTAATATATATATTTTTTTATTCCATGCTGCACTTTCAATTATTATTTTTCATATCGTATTTTTGTTTCTCCTTCTTCTTAACTCTTTTTTTTTATTTTTTAATATTAATTTTATTTCTATTTTAAATTTACTTTTTTATTATTATTATTTTTTATATTTTTTATATTTTTTATTAGTACGTTCTCCTTCTTCCTCTTTTTTTTTTTAAGAAAACAGAAAAAACACTTCTACCTTTTATTCTATTATTACTATTTTCCTATAATTTCAACTTCTGCCTCCTCTTCTCTTTTTGTTTTGTATATTTCATTTTTATTCAATGAATTTCTTTTTATTCTTTTTATCACATTTTCCCATACATTTTTTTCTATTTTTTCCTTTCTTCTGCTTCTATCGCTTTTCACTTCCTGTTTTTTGTTTTTTTTTCTTTCTCCAATAAAATCTTAAATAGAATTCATTCCTTGTCTAAAAATGTATACTTAATAATCTATATTAAAGCGAGAATCATCCCAAGCCTATTCTAGAGGTAAAACTACTTAATCGAAAGTAATTAGAATAAAAAAGATGAAAACATATTTTATGCATCCAACTACTTAACTTTCGAAGGAAAATAATCAGTTGACATGACTACATTATAGCATTATTATAACTAAGACAGAAAGGAAGATAACATTGTTGAAGTAAACAATAAAACATATATATTTAGGAAAAGAAAGAAAATTAAAGATAAAAAAAAATGCTGACAAACTACTGTAATATTGCTAACAAAATGTGAACTATATGCCACCAAAGGTTTCAATGAAACAAAAAATAAAATAAGACTAAATAAAAGTGACATCCTATGATATTATAGATCATTACACATATTGTGCTCGACCATTCGATAAGTTGGAACATTGTTTGTTAAGTTAACTACCAACTCCATGTCACTAAGGTTTACGTATTCATTGAGCGAAATAAAATAACACGAATCAACTAATAAGCTCTTTTTAAACAAAAAGAAAAAAAAATAATAACAAAAAATAAAGCTCAAAGAGAATGAATATATCAAATTTACACGACACATAAAACTAAGAGGTAGAGCAAAATCTTATATATTTTTGGCTGGAAGAAAAAACAAGAAAATATAGTATCACAATTTTTATTTTTACGCTAATGTGAAGATACAAGAAAAGGAGGTCAGTTGTTACCTCTTACGGAAATTTTCACACAAAAGAAACAACTGTACCGATATACTAATTTCCAAAGTTAATAATTGTAAATTAACTTTAAAGAGCCACGAATCCGAAACCGCAAACCAAACCTCGAATTGTAACTTAATTCTCAGAATAAAATTCACTTTTCGTCTCTTTTTCTCTTCTCTCTACTCCTTTCTCTATCTATGTACTTTTGTATTTTTCTATGTTGCTTTCCACTCCCTTTTTTCTACGTAGGTTGCTGGTTATTTAGCAGTGTGGGGTTGGTTCTTTTCTGAAAGGAAGAAAAAAAAACGTGAGGAAGTGGAGAGACGTGTGGGAGTGGGAGGCGTTGGTTGAGGTTTTAAAGGAATACGTGATGTGAGGGAATTCGGTGGGTGTTTTAGTTAATTTGGTATCTATTGTATGTATGCTGCTACGTGAATGGAAGAATTCTGGTAGCATATGATATGTTTTTGGGTGGTTTTAGGTGGTTTAGGTTAATGGTTTTTGGGTAGTCTAGGTTTATTAATATACAATATAATATACTATGATATAATATAATATAATATGATATAATATAATATAATATAACTATTTTTTGAACAACTAAAATATGAGAAACATTTTAAATAACTTATAAAAAATACATCATTAAGAAACACTAAATTTATTTAAATTAAAGGAATACATATATTTTTTGTAAGTTTCATTTCGTTTGACGAAATTAGATGTGACTTTAATTTGTGTTGCTTTCAAATCTTTTAAAGTAAAGTTAATAAAATAAGGTAAAAGTCAAAATATTCAATTTAGATTTTTATAAAATATTTAAGCTCTAAAAATGGTGCAAAACTTAAGTTCGGTCAAAAATTACGTGTCTACAGTTTTCCCCTCTTTGATTGGAAACACAAAGAGTTTTCAAACAAAGAAGTAGACAACGTGATAAGTTTTGACCGGACTATTATTCGAAAAGAAAAATATGGGACTGAGTCCTAGTTTTAGACATCCTACATATCCCGGGTTATAAGGGAATCAGGTCACGTGTAGTTCAAGGAGATGAGTTGGAAGTCAAGTGAGGTCCCCTCAAGGCTCCATTTCGCGACTCCTATTGTTTTATGAATATAAAAGACAAAAATTAAAGGAAATACAAGTACAAGATCCTATCTATGTAGCTTCTTTTGAACCTTGACTTGAGTCTTCATGCTTCTTGAGTTATGAGATATTGATTTTCATCTTAAATGAGTTCAACGGTAAACGCCTTTCTCCGGGTAGGTTCCTTTTACTTGTACTTGGATATTGATTATGTCTTTTTTAGAATGAGCTCATGCTTTTTCAATTGAAATTGAGCTTGAAAGTTAGGCTCTTTTTCAAATAAGATCCTGAGCTTGAAGCGTGGATTGACCTCATTCTAACTGGATTGCTGAAATTAAAATAAATATAGAAATAACACAAATTTTTGCCGCAGTTTATATCAAAGAAAATTTTGTATGGGAAATAACATATAGTGCTTAGCTTTGAATCGAGACTTTGAACGACTCAAGCTTTGTTGTGATGTAGTCTTCAGAGGGGTTATGCGTGTTTACCCCAACTCCATTCCTTATAATGAACCAGTTAAACTAAATTGTGTTAGTCTAATCCCATTAACCAGGAGGGTCCTACTAGTCCCATTATCTAGGAGGGTCCTGCTAATCCCATTATCCAGGAGGGCCCTGCTAGTCCTATTATCCAAGAGGGTCCTGCTAGTCTCATTATCCAGGAGGGTCCTGCTAGTCCCATTATCTATGAGGGTCCTGCTAATCCCATTATCCAGGAGGGTCCTGCTAGTCCCATTATCCAGGAGGGTCTTGCTAGTCCCATTATCTAGGAGGGTCCTGCTAGTCCCATTATCCAGGAGGGTCCTGTTTGTCCCATTATCCAGGAGGGTCCTGCTAGTCCCATTATCTAGGAGGGTCTTGGTAGTCCCATTATCCAGGAGGGTCCTGCTAGTCCCATTATCCAGGAGGGTCCTGCTAGTCCCATTATCCAGGAGGGTCCTCCTAGTCCCATTACAGGAGGGTCCTGCTAGTCCCATTATCTAGGAGGGTCCTGCTAGTCCCATTATCCAGGAGGGTCCTGCTAGTCCCATTATCCAGGAGGGTCCTGCTAGTCCCATTATCCAGGAGGGTCCTGGTAGTCCCATTATCCAGGAGGGTCCTGCTACTCCCATTATCCAGGAGGGTCCTGCTACTCCCATTATTTAGGAGGGTCCTGCTAATACATTCAGTAAACTAATAATACAAACAAAACATTTGCCCTAGTACGGACCGTAATTTTATAATAATTATTGTTTGTGAGTGTTATCTAAATTATTTGAGGAACATTCAAGAAAAGTTGATTCAATCTTTTAGGTAATTGTTATTTCGATATATATATTGACCAACTTCCCTGTAATGGGGCTCCACAAACTTTATTGCAATGTTCTTATTTTGCTCTTTGCAGACTAAATTGAATATCTAGGGTTTTCAGATCTTTGATCTTTAAATAACTTGTACCCCTGCTACAACAAAGAAAATTCGTGAGTTTAAAAATGTGGTGGTTGCTTTGTGGTTCTACCTTTTGACGAGGATTGCTCAAGTACTTGTCATGTTCTACTTATTTCAAAATAACCTGTGCTCGTTATTGATTGATTGCATTTTCACCCAAATTTGTTTACTTTGAGGGACTTAAATCCAATATCTGCCTTTGTTTCACGACACTCATTGTTTAGCCTTCATTAAATCACAGACTTCTTCTGAATCCAAAACTTATTGACAGATGATAACTCATTGGCCTGATGTTTTGCCTTGTACAAATACAGAGTTGGTAGCAAGTCTTGAAATCCTTTCTCGCCTCGCCTTGTTGACACAGACTCAACTCAAGGACATATGAAGCAAAGTGATGAAGAGTGGAAGAAAAATATATACTACACAAGAATAAAAGAAAATGATTCGAAAAAGAATCTCTTTTAGAGAGGGGAAGAAAGAAAATTTATCTGAGTGTGGTAGCCGACACTACTGATCATGACATGCAATTTGAATTGATTACCCGATTTTTCCATCCAATTATTCATCACCCATTATTGATCCTCTAATTTTTTATGTGGGGTCTCAACCTTTAATGAGGTCATAACCAGTTTCAAACCCTTATTGGCCTTATGATGTCCATGAGGGTTTTTGCCACTAAGACTCTTTCATTTGGATTCATTCCACTCACATTCGCCTTATGGTGCCCATTAGGGTTTTCACCAACAAAACTCTCTCATTTTTATTTCTCTCAACTCACATTTGCCTTATGATGCCCAGTTAGGGTTTTCACCAATAAGACTCTCTCATTTTTTATTTTTTATTTTTTATTTTTCACAACTCACTTTCGCCTTGCGGTGCCCACTTAGGGTTTTCACCAATAAGACTCTCTCATTTTTTATTTCATCATTTTTTTTTTCATGAAAAGGAGTATGGTGTCATCATTCGTACCATTATCATACTTACTCTTGACATTTCAAAGGTTGATCCAAAGGTCCTTCTTTGATTGAAACACGATTTTTTTTCGAGAAGGTAAGAAAGAAATGATAGCGTAAATACGATTTCAAATGATGGGGTTGGCTTTAGCTTCGGGATAGAAAGAAATAAAACAAAAATAAAAGGAAACGACTTTTGCCCCAGTCTTTTGCAATGTGGAATTTTGAATTTTTTATTTGGTTGGACCGAACCCCAACACCAGGGCTGCCTACGTATCTTGCCAAAACAAGAATCAGGTCAAACGTAGTTAGGGATAGCTTTTTTTTTTTGAAGAACCAAGGAAGTGGAACGGCCAAGGAAGTAAATTAGATCTCAACGAGGGTAGCAATATGTGACTTAATACTTAGACAATAACCAAGAATTCCCATTACATCAATCTTCAAGATGTCAAGTCTAAACATGAGGGTTTCTAATATCTAAAATTTAAATCATATATAATATTTTTTCACAGCATCAACATTGATGACCATTTCTGTCATTTTGCCTTCTACATCTGCTAAGTAAAGACCACCATTGGATAATACCTTATTTACAATGAATGGTCCTTTCCAATTTGGAGAAAATTTGCCTTTGACTTCGGCCTGGTGTGGCAGAATGCATCGCAATACTAATTGACCCTCTTCAAAACGTCTAGGACACACTTTTTTATTGTATGCTCGTGCCATTCTTTTCTGATACAACTGTCCATGGCATACTGATGTCAATCGCTTCTCATCAATCAAAGTTAATTGTTCCAACCGTGTTCTGATCCACTCATCATCATCAATTTCAGCCTCTACAACAATTCGTAGGGATGAAATCTCAACCTCTGCAGGTATAACTGCCTCAGTCCCATATACCAGCGAATAGGGTATGGCACCCACTAACGTACGAATTGTAGTGCGATAACCCAACAAAGCAAAAGGCAACTTTTCATGCCATTGTCGAGAACTTTGCACCATTTTACGAAGTATCTTTTTTATAATTTTGTTAGCAGCTTCTATAGCCCCATTTGCTTTTGGGCAATACGGAGTTGAATTTCGATGTTCAATCTTAAATTGATGACATACCTCTTGCATTAAACGATTGTTGAGATTTGCAGCATTATCGGTAATAATTACTTTTGGAATACCAAATCGACAGATGATGTTTTAATGAATGAAATCCATTACGACCTTCTTGGTTACTAACTTGAAAGTTACTGCTTCAACCCACTTTGTAAAATAATCAATGGCCACCAGGATGAACCTATGACCATTCGATGCTTTTGGTTCTATTGGTCCAATCACGTCCATTCCCCATGCCACGAAAGGTCATGGAGCAGACATCGCATGCAACTCGGAGGGATAAGAATGTATCAAATCACCATGTATTTGGCATTCATGACATTTACGAACAAATCGTATGGAATCTCGCTCCATGGTGAGCCAATAATAACCTTCTCGAAGTATCTTCTTTGCCAGAACATATCCATTCATGTGAGGTCGACAAACTCTTGAGTGTACTTCAATCATGATTGTTGAGGCCTATTTAGAATTTACACATCTTAAAAGACCCAAGTCAGGAGTCTTTTTGTACAAGATTCCTCAACTTAAGAAAAAACCGCTAGCTAGCCATCAAATAGTCCTTTTTTGACTACTAGTGGCGTTAGTAGGACATTCTCGTTACTGAAGATACATTTTAATATCATGGAACCAAGGTTTACTATCAAATTCTTCCTCCACCATGTTGCAATAAGCATGTTGATCACGAATTTGTATGTACAAAGGGTCGATATGAGCTTTGTCAGGATGTCGGAGCATCGAAGATAAAGTTGCCAACGCATCATCAATCTCATTATGAACTCTAGGAATGTGTCTAAACTTTATTAACACAAACCGTCGACAAAGGTCTTGTAAACAGTGTTGATATGGTATGAGATTTGGGTCACGAGTCTCCCATTCTCCTTGAATTTGATGGACTAGTAAGTCTGAGTCTCCTAGCACTAGCAACTCTTGGATGCCCATATCAGTAGCTAACCTCAAACCCAAGATGCAAGCCTCATACTCTGACATATTATTGGTACAATAGAATCTAAGTTGGGCTGTTATAGGGAAATATTCTCTTGATTCAGACATAAGAACTGCTCTTATCCCAACTCCCTTCTTGTTAGAGGCACCGTCAAAGAACAACTTCCATCCTTGATCCTTATCGTGAATAACTTCATCGATACATAACACTTCTTCATCTGGAAAGTAGGTCTTAAGTGGTTCATATTCATCATCAATAGGGTTCTCTACCAAATGATTTGTCAATGCTTGAGCCTTCATTGCGGTCCGTGTCACATAAATAATATCAAATTCTGTGAGTAATAATTGCCATTTTGCAAGCCTGCCCGTAGGCATGGGCTTTTGAAAAATGTATTTTAACGGATCCATACGAGAAATGAGATAAGTAGTATATGATGAAAGATAATGCTTCAATTTCTGTGCTACCCAGGTTAGGGCACAACACGTTCTTTCAAGAAGGGCGTACTTCGATTCATAAATGGTAAATTTCTTGCTGAGGTAATAAATGGCCTGCTCTTTCTTCCCAGTGCCATCATGCTGACCGAATACACAGCCAAAAGAATAATCTAGTACTGACATATATAATATCAATGGTCTGCCCAGCTCGGGAGGAACCAACACAGGAGGATTCGATAAGTAATTCTTAATTCTTTCAGAAGCCTCTCGACATTCTTTAGTCCATTCGACTGTGGCATTCTTTTTAACAACTTAAAAATGGGCTCGCAAGTTGTTGTGAGTTGAGCAATGAATCTACTGATATAGTTTAACCTTCCTAGAAGGCTCATAACCTCAGTTTTGTTCTTTGGAGGTGGCAATTCCTGAATGGCTTTTATTTTTGAAGGATCTAACTCGATACCTCGTCGACTGACTATAAACCTAAAAAGCTTTCTTGATGGTAATCCAAATACACATTTTTCCGGATTAAGCTTGAGATTATACCTACGGAGCCTTTCGAAGGATATTCTTAATTCTTGCACATGATTTGACTATTTTTTTGATTTAATGATCACATCATCCACATAAACTTCAATTTCTTTATGCATCATATCATGAAACATGGTTGTCATTGCCCTCATATACGTTGCCCCCACATTTTTTAATCCAAAATGCATAACTCGATAACATTATGTACCCCATGGAGTGATAAAAGAAGTTTTTTCTGCATCTTCATCATCCATAATAATCTGATGGTAACCCGCATAGCAATCCACAAAAGATGCAATCTCATGTTTAGCACAATTATCCAACAAAATATGAATGTTGGGCAAAGGAAAGTCATCTTTTGGACTTGCTTTGTTCAAATCACGATAAACAACACACATTCGAACTTTGCCATCTTTCTTAAGGACATGTACGATGTTGGCTAACCAAGAAGGATATTGAGCGACTCGAATGACTTTGGCCTCAAGTTGTTTTGTGATTTCCTCTTTAATTATTACACTCATATCAATTTTAAGCTTTCTCAACTTTTGCTTTACTGGAGGGAACCTAGGATCAATCGGCAACTTGTGGACCACCATGTCAGTGCTTAATCCAGGCATGTCATCATAAGATGACGCAAAAACATCATTGTAATCAAATAGAGCCTGAATTATATCCTCCTTCTGATGTCGAGCATGTACGCTTATCTTAGTCTCCTTAATATTCTCATGATCCCCTAAATTTATCATTTCAGTTTCACTCATGTTTGGGTTTGATTTATTCTCAAAATGTTTGAAATCCCTGCTTACCTCTTCAAATACTTCGTCTTCATCATATTCGATTTCTTGACTTATTATTTCAGGATTGGGTCGAGGATTAGATTGGATTTTAAGATCTGGCGAAAAATTCTACATGCATGTCATATCACTAGAATCAGCATAGAAAGAACTGTATGGAGGAAAACAAATAAATATATTAGACTGAAATAAAAACACCATTACATCCTATTGAAAAGGAAAATAGAGAGTTTGAAATAAAATGACAAAACAAAATCTGAATTACAACCCTTGAATAAATTGGATGGCAGAAAGAAAAACAAGACAAACTACCAAGACTCATTCTTAATGGGGAGAGGAGTGGCCTCCCAATTGTTCAGCTGGACATCAGGACCAATGAATAGCACATCTCTGTCACTAGTGCCTTCTCCGAGTTCAACCATATCAGCCTCGACAAATAAATCTTTAAAATAGTTGATCAGTTCTTCGTTAACCTCCAGAATTGGCTCTGGAAGTGGTGACTCAGAAGATTCTGTTGTGCGGGCTTTGATGAAAGATTTGTATATGGGTGGTATAGGCTTGGTAAGTGACCATACATCTCTCTTCTACTTCTTGTCCTTCTTTTTATCCTCAACTCTGGGCTCATATCCTAAGCCAAAAGTACTAAGGCTCTTTTGTGGACTCACCGGATAAGCTCTCCCTTGCAATAAGATCCCCAAGTCTTTACTCGGTTCAAACCCATGCTTCAGCATCTCATTTACTATCATCACGGACGCCATGGGCAATTGTGGTATTGAAATGAGATTCCCTTCGAGGATATGCTCAACAATCACTACCTAAAAAGCTTGATAAACCAGTGCCTCATTCTCATTATTTGCCTTGACAAAAGGGAGGGAAACATCTTTGTAGACTGACAGATCTCCCTCACCATGAACAATCACTTCTTGCCGGTCGTATTCAAACTTAATCATTTGATGCAACGTAGAGGGGACTGCCCCAGCCCTATGCACCCATGGTCTCCCCAATAATAGATTATAGGATGCGTTGATATTCAACACTTGAAAATTCATAGTGAAATTGACAGGCCCTATTGTTAGTACGAGCTCTATCTCCCCAATGGCATCTGTTTTTGATCCATCAACAGCTCTAACACATAAGTTGTTGGGTCGTACCCTTTCAGCACTAACATTCAATTTTTGTAGAGTTGACAAAGGACAAATATTTGTCCCAGATCGTCCATCAATTAGAACTAGAGTGACATATGAAAGCTCACACTTTATAGTGATATGGAAGCGTTGGTTATGTCCCGTGCCTTCCACCGGTAGTTCATCATCTGAAAAGGTGATTCGGTTTACCTCAAAAATTCTCCCAGCAATCTTCTCTAATTGACTTACTGTAACTTCATTAGGAACATGTGCTCCGTTCAAAATCTTCATTATAGCTTTACGATGTGCATCTGAATGTATAAACAAAGACAGTAAAGAGATTTGGGCTAGAGTTTTCCTTAGTTGTTCCACGATGGAATAGTCTAACAATTTCATTTTTCTTAAGAACTCCTCTGCTTCTTCTTCAGTGAATGGACTCTTAACTTGCATTTGGTCATTTTTAGTTTTTCTTAATTCAGCCAGGGCATATCATCTTCCCGAACGGGTCATTCCGCCTACTTCATCTACTTCTTCATTGACTTCTTTCCCTTTGTATGTCACGATGGTGAACTCATAATTCCAAGGTACCGCCTTGGGATTAGTCATTGAAAGTTGGGACACTGGCCTAATGATCACATATGGAATATAGGCTCCTTGCACGATCAAGATAGGCTTCTTTGGCCTTCTTGGAACAACCAATCTTGCCTCTCTCTGACATGCCCAAGCATATTCAAGTGCTCCTTTCATAGTTAGGATGGGTGTGTTTGATGGGCTCAACTTTTCTGACGTTCTTTCCACCCCTGAAGGCACCGTTTTTGTCCAGTTAACAACATTCGCCGAATTTTCCATGCCAGTTCCAACATTAAGGATCGGCTTGTATGGGACTGCAACTTCTTCGCAACAATTCATCATTTCTAACATGTTTGTTTCAGTATGCCTGGGCAGTGGATTTTGATTGATGTTTGGTCCAGTTGGGCTTTCAACTACAATTCGATGAGTATCGATCAAATCTTGAATTGCCCTTTACAAGTACTAGCACCTCTCTATGTTGTGCCCTGGGGCATCAGAACAATAGGCGCAGTGTTGAGAATAGTCTAGATTTCTCGGAGGAGGATTCGACATCTTTCTTTCAATAGGACTCAAAACATTCAACGTCCTTAATTTTTGAAACAAGCTAGCATATGATTCTCCAATAGGGGTGAACTCATCCTTAGCTCTGTTTCCCTTCTTGTATTGTGGTCTAGGACGTGAAGGAATTCTGGCGGTATTTTGATGAATTTGTGAGGGTGGTGGATGGTTTTGAGGAATTGGTGCACACCATTGCGGATAAGAAGGAAGGACAATTAGTTGTGCACTAAAATGGGATATGGAGAGTATGGGATGGGATATTGTGGAGTTTGGGAATGAAAATAGTGTTGCGGGGGATTATCTTAGACATAGGTCCGCGACGCTGATACAACAGTGGCTACATCCTCCCTTCTCTTCTTCCCTCCAATATTTCCAGAACCATTTTGAAGCACTTGTGTTGTGGCCTTTAAAGCAGCTTGGCTTACAATCTTTCCATACTTGATGCCATTTTCCACCATTTCCCCAACCTTAATAACTTCAGCGAATGTCTTACCGACGGCAGAAAGCAAATAGTGAAAGTAATCAGGTTCCTGCGCTTGTAGAAAAACGTCAATCATCTCCGACTCCTTCATTGGTGGTTTAACCCTCGCAGCTTGCTCCCTCCATCTAATGGCATATTCACGAAAATTTTTCGTGGTCTGTTTCCTTGTGTTGGCTAATGAGGAGCGGTCTGGCACAATGTCAATATTATATTGGAATTATTGCACAAAACATCGAGCCAAATCATCCCATGTATGCCAGTTGGCAATATCCTGATCTATGAACCATTGGGATGCAATTCCCACTAAGCTTTTCCCAAAATAGGCCTTGAGCAACTCTTATTTGCCCTCTGCACCCCTCAATTGATTGCAATATCTCTTCAAATGAGCTATGGGGTATCCGTGACCATCATATTTCTCAAACTTTGTGGTTTTAAAACCAGCAGGCAAATGGACGTGGGGAAACATGCACAAGTCACTGAATGAGATGCCTTTGTGGCCTCCTAGTCCCTGCATATCTCTTATACTCTGTTCCAAACTCTTCATTTTCTTAGTCATCTCTTCATGTTCCTCATTCTTAACCGTCTTTTCAACTTCGATAGGGGAACTATATTGATGAATGTGGGGATAAAAGCTTGGAATTTTAATAGCCTCTTCAAGGGTGTAACCATGATCATGACGAACTTTGGACGGAGGATCATTGTTTGATTTTGGTGCCATTGTTGGCTATGAAATGCTATTAGTCGGCGCAGTTGGCATGAATAGTGGATTACTCATCATAGGTGTATTCAAAGGGCGCACCGTAGAAGTTCCAACAATATTGGATGTGTTACCATAGGGGCCGAATCCAGGTGGATAAATGGGATCATTTATCGACACTTGGATAGAGGGCTGCATGTTTGTGTTTAGATAGTCGCGGATTGAAGACAAAGGAGCTTGTCCACTCGTCCAAGCTTCATACATCTCTACTATTTGTTGTCTTAATGCCCGTACCTCTTCTATTGACACTGTTTCTTGTAAAGTCATCTGTTTTTGGCCCTCATCATTGTCTGACTCGTTCCCATCTTTGTGGGCCATTTTCTTTTTCCCTTTCGACCTTGTATTTTAGGGATGTGATGCCAGCTCAACCACAAACCAACCACCTTTAAGCTAATATGTCTCTCTTTCTTTCTGAATGGAGTAGCAAATAGATTAGTGTTAAGAAATTGTGCACATTGCATCCACATATATACTTATGATATGGAAGACATTATGTTTCATCCTGGCTTATCTAAGCGCTTTTCTCCTCTTTAGTTATTCTTGTCAAAAAGGTTTGATCGAACCCATTGGGTTGCCTACGTATCATGTTAGTGCATGAATCAGATCTTTGCGTAGTTCCAGAAAGAGATAATAATAATTAATTAATTTTTATAGAATAATATATGCACATTAGTTGACAAAAGCAAATCTTTTTCATTCATTTTCAAATATTCTTAATACGAATAAAACATGAAAACAGAAGTACCTAAGACTAAGATAAATTAAAAAATGATTAAAATAACAACTAATAACTAAGAAAAGAAACAGACTCGGAAACATAATAAAGATGTCTTCTGAAAATCCCCGGATCTCAATCACCCCTAAGATCGGAATAAATCCTAGCCAAGGCTTTCGGTAGATGTGGAGCGAGAGCACGTTCCTGTTGACCCAACCTTTCATTATTGCGGTGTAGATAGCTAGCATAAACATCATTGAGTGCATCCCTGAGTTGAAGTACTCGATCTTTGGCCTCATTCATATTGTCATAACAGTTTTGTAACCAATGTCGAGTAGTATTGACTTCATGCATCATATTCTCCCCTTGTTCCTGGAGCTCTTCAATTTGAATGTGGAGTGCATCTCCCTCGGCTATCCTTTGACCTCTCTCAGTCTCACATTCTGCCTGATAAGCACTGAAACGCCTTGCTATTTCCCTCTCCCGTTCCATAAAAGCTTTAACTTGATTCTGGAGTTTAGATTGTGCGCACATAAGCTGGACCTTTTCTTTTTTATACTCCTCCTCTTGTTGCTCCATAGCGCCTGTGAAAATGCCCAAGTCTTCTTGTAAGGTTAGAATTTTAGAACGATGTTTCCTAACTCTCACTTCAAATATCGCATCACGTTGGGCCAACTCCTCTTTAGCATTCTTTAGGTCATTACTTAGGACATCCAGAGTAGACCTATAGTTTCTTTCCACTTCGAGGCGAGCTTGCTTGATTCTAGCCTCAATTTTTGCTTCTCGATCTATAGGTTCTAGTGCTGATCCTTTAGGCATTATTTTGAGAGGGGCTTGATCAAAGAACAAATGGAGGTATAAGGAGTCCACTTCCCCTTCAACATGATCGTCTACCATAGCTTTTGAGCTTAAAGTTCGACTACCCGCCCAAATCTTTTGAGCTTCTGCTTCTCGATTTCGATCTTCAGACGCCACCTCCCATACGAAACTTTGCGTATCCTCAGCCTTAGGTAGGATTTGTCTTTGTCCTAGTTGGTGTAGCACCTGAAGGGGTATGTATGGTTGGAATCCTCGAAGGCCTGTCAGAACAAAGAATGGACGATAGGAAGACATAACAATTACCTCACTCGAAGGGAACCAATGATAATTCCATGTAATATCAGATGCAGTTAATTTAAGAAGATAATATCTCCATGCTTTAACACCTCTTGGCAATTTGTCTACTAATTCCTTCATCCTGTCTAGGTGACTCAAAATATAATTCGTCCAATTAGATTTGAAATATATTGCTAGACGGTGGCGATACAAGTGCTCCAGAAATCACATTTGCAATAACATTGTACAACCTTCAAAAAAGTCTTCCCCTTCTTTACACTTAGTCAAAGCGCGATAAATATCAGCCAACATCATCGGCACTATAATGGAGTTCTTTTTCTTCATCATAGCAGTGACTATTCCCGATAGACGAATACTGATTTTTTTATCTCTCCTTGGAAAAACCATGGTTCCTAAAAATGCCACCATGAATGCTTCTTGTCTATGCTTTTCCCAGGTAGGCAAGTGTTGCCCATTCTTAAGTTGTTTCCCATAGTCTTCAAATCCTTCTTTCTTTCCCTATCTCGAGTATAGAAATTCCAAGGAAACCAATCCATTATCAAAACTCCCCATATGAGGGTGGATGATGTATATTTGTTCCAAAAATTTGTTTCCACTAACGCTCCTTGGGGCTATGAGTGTTTTACTTCGGAGATCCCTACCTAACCTTGTGAAACCACCCAATTCCCCTAACGTGGGTGTCAACTCAAAATTGCTAAATCAAAAAGCATTATTTGTAGAATCCCAAAACGCAATGAAAGCCTCGATCAAACCTCTGTCAGGACTAAACCTCGTGATGTCTGTGAGAAAACCAAGATGTTTGAATATCTCGGTCTGCCTAAACTGAAGAATATCATTCCACCAAGCCATGAGTAGTGCTGGAGTTTTATCTGTGATCATAAGTTTTGGGGGATCATTGGCCATTTCGACTGCTTCATCTCTGGGCCTTTTATCACATCTCATAGATATCATGATTACCTGGTTGGGGAAAACTCAAGATTTAAAACCAAATTTAACTTATGAAATTTTGATCATTCTAAATCATTTGTCGAGGTAGTTAAAAAAAAAACTAAAAAAATTAAATTATGAAAAATGACTCATAATGCCTAAAGTGGTCACTCTTTTGAAAACGACATTTGTTGACTTTCCTTAGGGTAAGCTTAGGTTGTATTTGGAGAAACTGGCCGAATAAGGAGACAACCTTGACAAGAGAAACAAAGAGAAATAAACCAAGGCGGACATGCACTATTTTTGAAGGAATTTTGAAGAATATATATATATATATATATATATATATATATATATATGTGTGTATGTAAGTGATTTTTTATTTTTATTTTTTATCTTTTTTATATTAATTATGTGTATACAAATATGCTTTTTTTTCTTTTTATAAAAAAAAAAAAAAACTCGACGTTTTGATATATAGATATACGTATAATATTATTATTATCAATTTACCATTTGTTGAAATTGGATAAAAATAGACAGTTTTGCTTTTAGTCAATTATCCTAAAACCGGTCAACATTTGTTATAGTCTCCCCATGATGCAACAAGTAGCACAAAAATTTACATGATGGTCTCAAGAAAAGGTATATGTCCTAGACAGACCCAGCCTCCATGCCAAGTCTCGCTAAGTTAAATGCACATGATACAGATAAAGCGAAACCTACTAAGGATATCATGTCTGGTTTAGTTCTACTAAGGTTAAGCTTGTGGAGAGAGGTATCTAGACTGGCTGTAAAACGAGCAAACAACTCGAGTTAGGGAGTAGCAACGTACCGGTAGCAACTCTTTCCGACTTTGTGCATGGGTGCTACCCATCCTAAATAGGTGTGACTAAAAATCCTTCACCATGGATCGAAGATCCACTGGCTATCTTGACAGAAGTGGGGTGCGTAGTCGCAATTCCCATTATGGTATTATTGAAGTTTCAGAAGGATGCGCGAGAGAAGACAATTACATGCACATCAAATAATATTGAAATAGTAAATAAATAGACACTTAGCACATCAAGCCAACAAATACAATATCCAAAAACATAGATAAATAAATAAAGCCATACATAAGTCAATATTTTATAAGCTCAAATTCTGGTTGTCCCCAGCGGAGTCGCCATCTGTCACACTCCTATTTTTCCTCAAAATGAATTGTTTGAAAAATATAGCTTTTCCAATTGAAGTGACATTTTGAAAAGAGATTATTTTATTTCAGAGTAGCCACTTGGAATTGAGGTTTGGTGTTTCAAGTCACCTTATTTAAATCTCTAATCAAAAGGAAATTTGACTCTTTATTTTTGTTGGTCTGCGAACTAGAAATTCGGGCAAGGAATTTTGTTGACCGAGGGGAAGGTGTCAAGCACCCATCGAGTCCGGTGGTTCTAGCACGGTCGCTTTATTGACTTATATGACTTAAATTAATTTTTTGGATATTGTATTATTAACTTAATAACTAAGAAAATTATTTACCCTCATTCTTTGATTTATTTTAGAACATATTTAAAACTATCCTATTTTATTAATATATATCCATTAATTAAAAATATGTATGTGCAAACTAAATAAAGTAAAGTTGAGGAATAGATATTTACAAATCTTGAAACGTCTGTAATTTCTTTTCTTTTCCCTTTTTATATATTTTTTTATATATACATTTTGTGTTATTATGGGTAGAATTTATATAGGTATCTAATAGTTAGGAATTAGAATTTACGCAGTAAAGAGATTTGTTTTTTGTTTGAGCATTTTAGGATTGTATTTTTAGTTAGATTAAAAATGAGAAATAATATTTTATGAGATTTAAGATTAGTTTTAGAAAGAAAATTTTAATATATATTTTTTTTATTCCATGCTGCACTTTCAATTATTATTTTTCATATCGTATTTTTGTTTCTCTTTCTTCTTAACTCTTTTTTTTATATTTTTATTTTTTAATATTAAATTTCTTTCTGTTTTAATTTTACTTTATTATTATTTTTTTTGATTTTTTATTATTACGTTCTCCTTCTTTTTCTTTTTTTTTTAAAGAAAAAAAAAACACTTCTACCTTTTATTCTATTATTACTATTTTCCTATACTTTCAACTTCTGCCTCCTCTTCTCTTTTTGTTTTGTATATTTCGTTTTTATTCAATGAATTTCTTTTTATTCTTTTTGTCACATTTTCCCATACATTTTTTCACGTTGTTCCTAATTTTTCTTCTATTTTTTCCTTTCTTCCGCTTCTCTCGCTTTTCACTTCCTGGTTTTGTTTTTATTTCTTTCTCCAATGAAATCCTAAATAGAGTTCATTCCTTCTCTAAAAATGTATACTTAATAATCGATATTAAAGCGAGAATCATCCCAAGCTTATTCTAGAGGTAAAACTACTTGATCGAAAGTAAATAGAATAAAAAAGATGAAAACATATTTTACGCATCCAACTACTTAACTTTAGAAGCAAAATAATCAGTTGACATGACTACGTTATAGCATTATAAGACAGAAAGGCAGATAACATTCTTGAAGTAAACACTAAAACATATATATTTAGGAAAAGAAAGAATATCAAAGATTAAAAAAAAAATGCTGAAAAACTACTGTAATATTGCTAACAAAATGTGAACTATATGCCACCAAAGGTTTCAATGAAACAAAAAATAAAATAAGAGTAAATAAAAGTGAAATCCTATGATATTATAGATTATTACACATATTGTGCTCGACCATTCGATAAGTTGGAACATTGTTTGTTAAGTTAACTACCAACTCCATGTCACTAAGGTTTACGTATTCATTGAACGAAATAAAATAACATGAATCAACTAATAAGCTCTTTTAAAACAAAAAGAAAAAAAAAAAATAACAAAAAATAAAGCTCAAAGAGAATGATTATATCAAATTTACACGACACATAAAAGTAAGAGGTAGAGCAAAATCTTATATATATTTGGTTGAAAGAAAAAACAAGAAAATATAGTATCACAATTTTTATTTTTACGCTAATGTGAAGATACAAGAAAAGGAGGTCAATTGTTACCTCTTACAAAAATTTCCACACAAAAGAAACAATTGTTGCGATATAATGATTTCCAAAGTTAAAAATTGTAAATTAACTTTAAAGAGCCACGAATTCGAAGCCGCAAACAAAACCTCGAATTATAACTTAATTCTCAGAATAAAATTCACTTTTCGTCTCTTTTTCTCTTCTCTCTACTCCTTTCTCTATCTGTGTACTTTTGTATTTTTCTATGTTGCTTTCCTCTCCATTTTTTCTACGTAGGTTGCTGGTTATATAGCAGTGTGGGGTTGGTTCTTTTCTGAAAGGAAGAAAAAAAAACGTGAGGAGGTGGAGAGACGTGTGGGAGTGGGAGGCATTGGTTGAGGTTTTAAAGGAATACGTGATGTGAGGGAGTTTGGTGGGTGTTTTAGTTAATTTGGTATCTATTGTATGTATGCTGCTACGTGAATGGAAGAATTCTGGTAGCATATGATATGTTTTTGGGTGGTTTTAGGTGGTTTAGGTTAATGGTTTTTGGGTAGTCTAGGTTTTTTAATATACAATATAATATACTATGATATAATATAATATAATATAATATAACTATTTTTTGAACAACTAAAAATATGAGAAACATTTTAAATAACTAATAAAAAATATATCATTAAGAAACACTAAATTTATTTAAATTAAAGGAATACATGTATTTTTTGTAAATTTCATTTCGTTTGACGAAATTAGATGTGACTTTATTTTTGTTGCTTTCAAATCTTTTAAAGTAAATTTAATAAAATAAGGTAAAAGTCAAAATATTCAATTTAGATTTTTATAAAATATTTAAGCTCTAAAAATGGTGTAAAACTTAAGTTCGGTCAAAAATTACGTGTCTACAAGCAGTTCTATCATGCCATCGCAGAATGAGTCCATCCTCCGCTTCCCAAATGCAACTATCTCGGATCAATCATCGCCAGGAAGCGGCTCAACTTAGGACTCATTATAGAGCAGGAGATGGCTATGAGGGCCAAACAACACCAGGCGTCCCTTCCCTTCCCAGTTCTGATTACAGAATCATGTAGGCATGCTTGGAGTTCCTCGTGATGAGAAAAGGGACATAATGGTCACTCCCATATCTTCCACCGATATTCGGTGCATAGAGGTTGAGTACACTCGGGATGAGGCGGATAGGAGGAGAGCGACTTTGGTGGATGCATCCCTGGAGGTTGATGTTGAGTCTATACCTGCAGAGGCATCTTTGCCTTTTCTGGCCTCCAAGCCTTTAGGTACACCCGCTTCTACTTCTTCCCAGGCTCCTGGTTCTTCTGCTACTTCCCAGCCCACCAGGATTACTGAGGCCATGATCCTCAAGATGGGGCACCTAGCTCATTATGCCGATGTATGGGCCACCCGGCTAGAGGCCGATGTGCCTTGGATGATTGAATGAGCCATCTTAGCTGCATTGAAACCCCTTTGGACATCAATTGATGATCATACATCGAGAGTAGAGATCTGTGAGATAGGACAAGGGGTTACTTCAGAGGTGACGACTTTGAAGCCGAGGTTTCAAATTTGAGAAAGGATGTGGACTATATGAAATCCACATACTTCACTTTTCTCTTTGAGTCAGCTGAGGATCAAAATGCCCCGACTAGTTCTGAGATGCCTCCGAGTACCACCAGAGATGTGCCTATGGATGATGTGGCAGCTGATGAGTCAGAGGCGGAGACATATGAGAAGCAACTTGGTGGTTAGGAAGCAACCATCTATCGATACTTGCTGGATCTAGAGGAGACGATTGTAAAGTCAGTCATGCAGACATCGCTGATAGAGACGTCCATGGAAGGCTCTAGTAGAGCCAGTGTTGTTATCACACCGGACCCTGATGCCCAGGACTAAAGTGTGACCCCGGGCATTGATAACCTGACATATGGAGTGACTGTGTAGAAAGGATCTTTCTTTACCTCCCTCTCTGTCGTTCTTTTTTACTTTTGATTATGTTTGTTGCATTTAAGGACAACTACTTTTTATTTGTGGTGGGGTGTAATGACCCATTTGGTCGTTTTGAGTACTAGAGCTTTTTATTTCATAAAATACTTTCCGATGGACTCTAAATGGGTATTTTGGACTATTCGTAACTACATTTATGAATTTAATGGGGTAGTTTTTATAATTTATTTAGTTGGTGGTTAAGGAAAATAACATTAAACTTAATAGTGGGTCACTTTCACACTTTTATAGTTTGTCTTATATAATAATTAGGGAGTAAATATTCTGTAGAAAGAATAAGGGTTTGAGAAGAGAAAGCGGCTACATCAAAATCAGTCGTGGGTCTTTCTGCTGGTACGTTTCTTTGTAAATTACAATCTAATTTGGAACGAATATTATACTGCTATGGCATCGAATAAATGGAATGGATGAATTGTATATTTGGTCGTTATAAGAGAATAGGAGGGACATAACATATATACTTATATACCTAATAAAGAATTAAATATGGGGATAAATTCTGAAATTAATAACTACCTAATGATTGCCTAAAGATTACTACAGAAATCTCGTGTGTTAATGTTAGTGGAAAATTAGGATACAATAAGGTGGTAAGTTTATGCATATTCCATGTATGCAGGTGTTATGGTTCACGTGTAGCTTGGTCGTTGTTAGTCCGTATGCCACTGGTTTCGTGACCAGTGGCTTCCATCTTTATATATTAATATTTTATTCTGACATTATAAATTATATTTTGATATATTGAGATAGGTAGTTAAGTATTAGGTGTATCGAATTATTTAAATTCCATTAAAGTTATGATAATTGGAGAAATTAAGACTAAACCTCAGGATTGAACTTTAGGAAATTAATTATAGAGTTGGGTGAGTATTTGGGGTCAAGGATAGACATATATGAGTGTCTATAGACTCGTTAACTTACAAATTATGTATACTTGATAGATTGGAAAGGTTTGGAGGCATCGAGGAATGGAAAGGTATTGGGAAAATAGCTTGCTTGACGTCAATTCTTAGGTGGAGGTAGGTTATGGTTTATTCTATTTGATAGATAAACTCTTAATAGCGATTGATATGCATTGAATGATAATGTGAAGTTTTCTATGTACTTGATTGTGTAGCTTGGTTGTGTGGTTTGTGATTGGTCTAAAATCCTGAGACCGTGAGATTTATAATCTGAAAACCTCTCTATCGAAGTAATGCCTTGAATAAAGAAGGCATGATGTAATATTATTAATGAATTGAAAAGTGGTGATAATAAATGATAAATTAATAATATTATTGGATCGAAGTGTCACGTTCCGACACGATATTTTTGGATCGGAGTGTCACGTTCCGACACGGTATTTTTGGATCGGAGTGTCACGTTCCGACATGGTATTATTGGATCGGAGTGTCACGTTCCGACACGGTATAATTGGATCGGAGTGTCACGTTCCGACACGGTAACATTAAAGGAAAAAGATATTGAATTAACTTAATGTACTCAATCTCAATGAACGC